>JAMQGT020007530.1:0-153688 GCA_024447675.2 Pterophyllum scalare | reverse complement strand
TGTTTCAGCACCAATCACAGCACAGATACAGCTTTTACTAAATTCATCAGTGACCTGAAGATCCACAGTGAGTCACTGAGAGTTTCAGTCTTAGTGCCTTTGACACTGATCATTGATCATGGCATTTTAATTAATAGATTTCGTGATCCAGTTGGCCTAACAGATCTGATTTTTTTCATATTTAAAGCGTAGAAGTTTCAATGTTTTAGTTGGTAGTTTTAAGTCTGCAGAAATAAAAATTCAGTCAGGGGTTCTTCAAGAGTCTGTTCTTGGTCCATTACTTTTTAACTTTTACATGCTCCTGTTTGGTACTCTCATAAAGAATCATAATATCTCCTGCCATTCTTATACTGGTGATACACAATTCTACTTATCATTTTTTTTCTCTGATGAGCTAACCCCTGTTTACAAACTAATGAGCTGCACTGATGACAAACTGCTGGATGTCCAAAAACTTTTCAGAACAGAACAGTGACAACACAGAAATATTTGTTGTTGGTCTATTCAGTGACAGAAAATTTGTTCACATTTATCATAGATTTCTCTGAAACACAGAGAGCATGTCAGGAATCTATGTGTGATTTTTGGACAGTAATCACAGTTTTGATAACCATATCAATGTCCTAGTCCTCCAGTCCTCCTGTGCTGGCTCACCCATTCTTTCTTTCCCTCCAGAGTTTCTCGCTCTGCTCTCCTTCTGTCTGTGTCTGTGTGTGTCTGTGTGTGTGTGTGGGGGGGGGGGGTGAGTTGATCACACCTTGTGTTTCAGGGACAGGTTCAGCTCTTCAAACTGCTCCCAGAATGAAATCTTAGCTTGCTGAGGGTGTTTTCAGTTAACTGTGATCCTGTTATTTGGGAATAGCATCCTGCTGACCTGAGGTCATTTACAACTTTCACAAACAAACTCAAATATTTTTTTTATTTTTTATTCTAAATTATTCATTTACAGTGCACCTTGCCTATGTAACCGCTACGTTATGCTTTTCTCCAGTAGGGGGCGTACTCGCCCTTTTTCTCACGACAACATGAAAAACTACTAGGTTAAACCTAAAACTGATCCCCAAAGTAACATCTAAGCTGTAAGCATTTAGCTATCAGTAATTATATTGTTTAACATGTGGTTTATGGGTGTAATGTTAGTTTGTTATCGCTTAAAGAAATGGTCCGTGAGGGGCCGTGGCAGTGCGCCAGTGCTCCCTGAAGCTCCGCTCCTTTGGTCCAAAGTTTCCCGTGTGATTCAGTGAGTCGCAACTGCTGGATAGATTTGTCATTCAGTTCACTGAGCAGCCTGACCTGCAACCCCCTTAAACATGATTTCATCTCATCTACGAGTTTTACTCACTGAAACTAGGTCAGCTTCTCCTTTTGAATTCGATTGTTTTCTGTCATACAAGTGAGGTAGTCCTGGCAAAGTAATGGAATTAATTTCTCTCCGGAGTCGCTCTTTGAGGGAAGGCTGATCAAGTGGATGAAAAGCGGGGCGCCTTCAGAGACCGCAGCTCATTTATAATGGTGGGTATAGAAAGCGGAAAAGCCGGGTATTTTTTTGTTTGTTTGTTTGTTTTACATACCAGCATGATATTTTAGAAATAAAGAAAGAAAAACTCATACCGACATTAACAGAAGGCTAAAATAACACCCCTATAACTTTGTGACTTTCCCTGAGGGGTTCTCCTTCTTCCTTTTCCTTTTTATCAAGAAGGCATGATTTCAGTTTTTCCTTGTGACCTTTTAATGCAGCGCGTGATCTCCAGAGACACAGTTTTTTTGTGTCTGACTTCCTCCCCCTCTCTGTCACTCTGTCGTTATGTTTGGCTTCTTTATAAATTAACAGAAAAAGTTGTGCACGAATTACTATTACTCTCTATTTACATAAAACATGCATACATGTGTTTATGACTCACAGATGTGCTGCACGACCTCCACACCTGCTGTGAATTCCCTACAATGACCCGAAAGGCATGCATATCTCATATCTTCATTATATTCATGGGCTGTAGGCTATATCGTAGGGGAGAATGGGGTGTTTATTTCTTTTCCATGTGTTTCTCCTTACTTTACCTGTAGCCTTAAACAGGAGTGCAGCTATATACTTTCTGAGGTGTATGCAGACATATTTTTAGGCGCCTCCCTCCCCCGGTGCCCCCCCATATGCAGACACAGTTGAAAAACAGTGACCTGTTATTTTACTACTAGTAACTTAAGCTACCCTGAGTATTTAAAAGTCTCCTCTTGATACAAATGAAAACAGTCGCGATTGAGCGCGTTTTCGAAAGCGTTTATGTATTTTGTGTGTGTGCGTGTGTGTGTGTGTGTGTGTGTGTGTGTGTGGAGGGGGTGGGCAGGAGGAGGGGAGGTGAAGGAGCACAAGGGCACCTAATCAGCGCTGTGCCTCGGTTATTGATCATATCACATGCACAGCTGTTAAATACAGAAAATGCGAGAAATATCATCGCTTTGCCCCCCCCCGTGCGGCGCCCCTATGCATTGCATATAGTGCATACCCACTTTTTGCGCCACTGGCCTTAAACTAAAGCCAGTTAGAGCTGCTTCCATCCCTCTCCCATGCCACGCCCCAAGTGATAGCCTGCAGTTTCCAGGTTTGTAGCCCACAATCATTTCCTGGTATTATTAATTCAGTAAACTACTGGAAAAGTTCCTAGTTATTGAATAAATAAGGTAGAGCACAGCATTTCCTGTGATCATTTTAAGACTGCCAAAAATGAATTCATGCAGCCAAATATATACAAAAAATATTTACCACTGTAATTCTCTGCTCTACATTGAGTATTAAAATAAATCCCTTTATCTATTGTCATCTATCAAAAAATCTATTGTATACTGTCGTGTACATTTGCAATGCAGTCTTGATCAAGACGGGTTTGGTTGGCTGGTGTTTAATTTGTCTCCACATAAGATTTACATTAAATAAGAGGCAGTTATTAAAAGCATTTGTAACAAGATGATAAATGGTGCAGTGGAGGTTTTGTTATGAGCAGATGATCAAACGTGTCATATGCCTCAGTGGTTTGTGAATATTCAAGAATGTCAGTTTTTTTTCCTCCTTTACCCAGCAGATGCAATAGGCTGAGATAATTGGTGTACATCTAATTTACCATATAAATGACAAAACATCAGCCTACTTATTTTCTTGATGAATGGTTGATGTAGAATATTTTTTGTTTACTTTGAATCATATATGAGGAGAACTACACACTCAGTCCCCTAGAACTGTAAGTGTTACAGAAAGTGACATTTTATTGATAATCATCCAGTGGTGCCTTAATTATTAAGCTGAACCATTTCTGCTATATGTCATAATTTGTTAATGTAGAATAATATTGAAGAGACTGCAGAACGGCTGTGCTATAACTTTATATGCACTAAAGATCTCCTGCTGGCTTGCTTAGGCATTGGGAATCCATTTGCACAATTTAAAAAGGGTGTGGAGACTCACTCATTTAATTTGGTGCAGCTGACTTATCTGACCAGTTCTAGATGACTTGTAACATTCACGGGCTTAGTCACTGACCCTGTGATGTCCTAATGACCTGAGAGTTTATGTTCTGCAATCTCTACCCAAAGGGGGGGGAGTTAAACTCACTTCATGTGTAAAGAGACCTTTGTGGTTGTGGCATGCGGCAAGGTGGTGCAAGACAGAGCTGACTTTTCCTTCCAGTGAAAACGTGTCTCAATACACAGGGTGTTCACCTTTTCATTACATGCTGTTCCACGTCAACGGTGCTCTATTGGAGCTGTAAACTTCCCTTTCCCACTCAGAGAATTTCACAGGGAGTGTCCAACCATTCCCCGTGTTTAGACTGCAGTCATTTGGACTGGCTTCTGTGCTCAAACATTGCCCAGGACAGCAGCTGTAACAGGATGTGAGAAGTAGACCTCCAGGTGTGTTACATAAAAAGTCAAAGACACTCAAGAATTGAGAAAGTAATGGTCATGTACCTGGCTTTCCAATGGCCTTTAGTATCTTATCACCCCCTGATGCAGTTACATGAAAAGGTTGGCCTGTTAATTGTGGCTCTGCTGATAAAAAAGCAGCAGTTTGATAATGCTGCCCAAATATCCTTCAGGTGGAGGCGGCATCATTTGCTCTCGCTGTGGTATTGACCCAACGCTAGCAGACAAGGTAAGCAGGATTATGCTTAATTCTCAAGATTAGTCAGGGATCTGAGTCAAGCTGCCATTATCTTAAAAGTGATCCAATATTAATCTTTCAAGAATGTACAATATATTCACAAATAGGCACCATTAAATCCACCCTTCTCTTCATTTGATTACCCACTGCTTGCCCTCTGCAGACTTATAAAAGTATTGAATGGCCTCCAGGCTCAGAGCACCACAATTTATGGATTGGCGACAAGCGGGCATTCCCCTTCCATTTCAGGACTGTGCAGTTATACCTGTAAGCATTTGGACTTGTATCAGTTCCTCTTTAAGATATCCTCCCAGTGTTGACATGGAGGAGCAGCTGGCAATTTGGACTGTTCTGTTATCTTCATCAGTGGGAGGTAAAGGATCTCACTCCAAGCCAGACAACTCTTGAGTTTTCTTGGCAAGCAGCTTGACAGTTGTGGAATTTCAGTTTAATTGACAAAATTGTCCATGATTGCAGTCTGTACCCACATTTCTTTGTGCCCTAATAGTTGTTTATTTGCTCCTTTTTGAAAGCAGCTTCTACAAAGACTAACTCATAAATATAGTTTGTACAATCCCTCAGACTTGCATGGTGGGCGGGCATGTTCCTGAAACGCACTGCTGCACTTAAAGATAACAAGAACTTCCTCATGACAAGGACTGGCTTAGATTCCAGTGTAACATGCTGTGTTATACCATCTTCTATTTTTGACTTCTTATTATAGAATGCTTTTGTCTCTGAGTAAGTGCCTCTCATCATAGTTTTTGCAGAATATAATACAACTGTGCTTTATGCAGACAACATATTCAGAAATAAAAGTCTGAAGAAGAGGCACGTCTGTGACTCAGCACCACAGTGCACTGTTCACTTCCCCCTTTGCACAAGTAGTAAAAAGAGTGTCCCCCGCAGCCTTCCTCAAATGTGAAAAATGTGTAACTGACAGGTTGATTTTCATTTCATTTGCAGGATAAAACACTGTCTACAACAGGGAATACAAATAACTGCATGGCTCTTTAAGAACGCAACTGGTGACTCCGCAAGATTGGCAGAAGCTATTAAGAAGCAGTCTGTAAAATATACCCAGGCTCAGCCACATCCAAGAATGAAGATCAAATACACAATACCCATTGTCTTTTTTATGGCACTTGTTATCATTGAGAAAGAAAACAACATTATCTCGAGGTGAGTCAATTTTAATCATGAATGGAGCATTGGATTTACAACAGCTTGTTCAAGTCTTTCTGAATGAGATAATAGATATTTAAAAAAATGCTTTAGATGTCAAAGATATGACTTAACCTGAAATATAACATAATTGTGGTTTCTCTCATACTTTCAGAGTGTCCGATAAGCTAAAGCAGACTCCTCAAACCTCTCTACAACCCAGCAGTTTGTCTGACATACTGCTGGAGCACAGTGGTTCCCGTCTGCCACTCGGCAAGAGGAACGTCACACTAATGAAATGGCGCCTTGAGGACTACAGTGAGCAACAAGCATTGAAAAGGGGCAGAAAACACATCCTCCTGCTAGCGACCACTAGGACAGGCTCCTCGTTTGTGGGAGAGTTTTTCAATCAGCAGGGCGACAACATGTTTTATTTGTTTGAGCCTCTGTGGCACGTGGAAAAGATGTTGACTTTGGAGAGTGGAGGCACTAATGCTACGGCGGCAGCCAAGGCATACCGTGATGTGCTCCAGCAGCTCTTCCTGTGTGACTTTTCTTTGCTAGAAAGCTTCATCGATCCCCTTCCCATGGACCACATCACTGCAGCCCTCTTTCGCAGGGAGTCCAGCAGCTCTCTGTGTGAGAAGTCTGTTTGCAGCCCTGTTGTCAAAGGGGTTTTTGAACGGTATCACTGCAAGACCAGGCGCTGTGGGCCCCTGAACTTGACCATGGCATCTGAGTCCTGCCTTAAGAAAGAGCACATTGCCATCAAGTCAGTACGGGTGCGCCAGCTCGACACTCTCCGTCCTTTGACGGAGGACCCACGTCTTGATATGAAATTCATCCAGCTGGTTCGTGATCCGCGAGCTATCTTGGCATCACGCATGGTGGCCTTTGCAGCCAAATACAAGAACTGGAAGGAGTGGGCCATGGGTGGAAATGTTCCTATTGATGATGATGAGGTGAGGAAGCTGAAAGGAAACTGTGACAACATCAGGATGTCTGCTGAGATCGGCCTCAGACAGCCACTATGGCTGCGTGGGCGGTACATGCTGGTGCGGTATGAGGACATTGCTCGGTTCCCCATGAAGAAGGCAAACGAGATGTACAGGTTTACTGGAATTCCATTCACTCCACAAGTGAAGGCCTGGATTCTGAAGAACACCCAGGCCTCGAAGGAGACGAGCGGAGTTTACTCTACGCAGAAAAACTCCTCTGAACAAGTAGAAAAATGGAGGTTCAAGCTGCCGTTTAAGATTGCACAAGTGGTTCAGAAAGTTTGTGGGCCAACACTGAAGCTTTTTGGGTATAAATTTGTGAGCAGCGAGGAGATGCTAACAAATAAATCTGTCAGTCTCATTGAGGATAAAGTGTTCAACTTTTGATAGATTTTGACAGATAATTGATGCAGTAAAATTTAACCTTCCTGAAACCTCTGTGATAAATTATATTTATTAGGATCTTTTATCCTGATACAGAGTGATATATTTTCAGATAACGTGCTATTTAAAGATTTTTACTATTTAAAATAATTTGAAGAAGAAAATAGACTGTTGAGCAGAAAATATACATACTGTAAAGCTTTTACCTACAGAGGGAAGCGTCTGGAGCTTTGATCAAACCTTAACATATGGGAGTAACATCGTGAAAACAGGAACATATCTTTGCTTTTGCACTCCACACATTTTTTTTTTTTGCTGTCTTATACAAATGGTGCTTTCAGCTGCAAGCCAGTCCCATGGTTACTCCTTAGCAAATATAGAAACATCTTAGGGAGAGTTTTTAAAAAAACAATGATGAGCTGTTTCAAACATTTCCAGGAACCTCAATTAGTTATTTTTGTTAAATAATTCCTCAGTTAACAACTTACGCTGCTGTTATGCCAAAGAAACTTGCAGAAACTGCTTTGTACAGTAATGCTCATATACTTGAGAGGAAATACCAGTGTCTCGCCAGGCAAATTCATTTTCGTGTCATTTAGGAGTAATGTCCCATGATGATTTATTTATTTCTTCCCTTTGCTAAACGGTCATTATAACACAGTGTCTGAATGTGCTCCACAGGTTTTACCCTGCCCTTACGCAGGGGTATTTTTGCACACGTATGCTGTATTTGCTCTATGTGTATGTTTGTGATTTGAAGATGTGTTCAGGACTATAAACACCCATCTTGTAACACAGACATATACAGTAATACTTTATGTTAGCATTCCAACTGCAGCTGGTTTGCAGAATTGTGCAAAGTTTGTCAGCAAGTCTCTTGGCTGGCAGAATCAGACCTTTATACTCTGGCCTGTCAGGCATTTTGTTGACATGGAACCTTTTTTTTTTCTTTTGAAGAAAATATGTTTGTTGCAATAAACCTTTACAACTGAAAAATGTTTGATTTCTGAGGAGGACACACTGTCACCTGCAAACACTGCATCCAGGAGCGTTAAAATTCAATAGATCGTTTGAAGAAGTTTCATAGTTCCGCTGACAGGAGCATATTGAGCACAAGCATGTCCCGTTTTGTCATCTTTGTCAGATATCTTTTTAAAAGAGGCTAAACAATGACAGTGTAACAGGAAGCAAAATATGGCACATCACAGCCATAGATACACAGATGGTGTAAAATAAAACAAACACAGATGGTGTAAAATAACACAAACACAGTAAACAGCTCTCCTGTAGAATCGCACTTCAGTCAGTGATAGCGGGGTCTGCTTGTCTTTATTTGCTAATGTCACGAATGCAGGAACGTTAACTTACCTGTAGCAAAGAGGGAGGATGGGCTCCGAGAGTGGACACAGATTCTTTGCAGGCTTAAAACTGGACCACAGTTAAATCAGTGACTCCCTGGTGGTTTCAAACATCTTTTAACATCAGAAGAGTGTGTGCTTGGGTACAGTGGGTATCATTCTTCTTCTTTTTTTTTTTAAAAGAAAAGACCAGATGTTGGCACTAAGTGAAAAATTAAAGCCTTTATCCTGATAGTGGCATGAATGCTTGTGCCCCAAATGTCAGCTTCATAGTGAGGATCTCCAAGGCCAGTGCATAGGTGGTATGGTAATCTGTGGGCTTGATGGACACAGCATTTTCCTTAAAAATATCAAAATGGAAGATGTACAAGGGAAATTATTATCTAGCACATTTCTTCTCAACACATATTAACTTAATTTAACATCGGTGACTTTATGAGTGTTTTCTCATATTTCTTCAGTGAATCTCCACACAAATAGCTTTTGCCTTGTTTCAGTCTGATCCCAGTTCAAGCTCTTAAAAGGTTTAATTTTTGTCTGACCTTTTTTTTTTCTCTCAACAATCAGCACCTGAGATATAAATAAGAACCAAATGAGACTGGATAATATCTGAGATATCGCAGTGATCAAATTCCAGTCTCAGCTGTGTGTATTTTATCACTGTCTTTTCTTGACAAAATGAACAGGATAATTTAGCTTTATTCTTTCACTTTTTATTTCTACAGAGGGAGAAGGGGGCAGGGTATTTCTTGAATTCCTCCTGGAGTCACAGCACTCCCAGTAATTGTCTTCCTGTGTTCTTTTCCTTGAGTCTGGAAAGCTCTTTTTTAAATTTAGAAATGATCTGTAAGATATCCACAGTTAAAAAAAAACAAACTATAAACATTCACAGTTAAATTCATTGTTTTACTTGTGAAACACAACCACTCACTTCACTAAAGTGACCCTTCCTTTGTTGTCACATCTAAATATTTAAGCTTTCAGTACATTCTGTTTGTCTCTAAGGAGGCAATAAGGAAGGATACTGCAGAGGCAGCTGCCTTGACTTCCAGTGTGTTTACCACTGTGGGTCCGGCTATTTAAATCTCTCAACCTAGTAATTACCCAAACTTTACATATAATGTGGTCCAAGTAATTTTTGTCCACCTGACCACACCCTCTGACAGAAATGCAGAGAGACAGTCATTTATAAAGCCTCTCGTTTTCACCTTTTTTTTCTCTTTTTACATGAAACAGTGTGCTTTAAAAAAAAAAAAATTCATTCAGCTATCCATTCTCCCTACGCTGGTGAGCTAAGCCACCTCACTGCAAGTGCATTCTGCATTCACTCATATTAACAGATCATTATCTGGTTAGGTTGGTTGTTCTATTTTAGTAACAAAGAGCTGCTGGGTCTGCAGCATCTGCGTCCAAACCTAATGCGTTCAGTATTTATAAACTCTTCTACTAGGGTGACTTTATGTGGGATGTGTGGAGGGTGGAGTCACTGTATGGTTGGGGCAAATATAGAATAACCACTTTCCACTGAATTAAAGCCTTCTCAGCCCCCCTCCTCAGCAGTTAAATTAGGGCATTTAGGTAACCACACCCTCGCACTCTGTTATATGGTGCTCTGCCACATCAACCATGAGGGGTTTGAAATATGCAGAACAACCCTGTGCTGTGGATCCGAATGATAGCGTGTTGTAAGATCTGTGATAAACAGACACAAAATTGAGGTAATTCAGACATGTCTCAGAGCGACGTATAAAACTGTTGTAGGCGATAATGATGGTTTAGCAGGAGACATAAATCTAAATACACAGCAAATTATCTCACACCGAGGAATGCAATTCATAAAACTCGCATGCGATAATGAGCGACTGCACGTGGAGTGGAAACAGAATTTCACTCAAGAAGTCGTATGGCACACAACTGATAAGCTGTTAGGAGCAAAACTGAATGGTTTATCTGTCATTGATTGACACCAGATCAAGAGCATATGTACTCTCCCGGCAAAGTCAGACAAGAAACGGTAACCTGGGGATTTATGAGTGCTGTCATTTTTATTTCACCACATGCAGCCATGGACAGACATCAAAAATCTGTGGTTTCACCACAGCTGCACTGATGTGTCTGCTGTCAACAATGTTTCTAAAAGCCAAGTTAAAATGAAAAGAAAAGTCTTTTTTCTCGTACATCTATTATTATTATTATTATCATTATTAAAATACACCATTTTTTCTTGTCATTTGTGTGTTCATTGATCTTCCAGTTAGACGGTAGAAAGTGCTTCATCATGTCGTGTCACGGAAAACTTTTGAAATCACAATTTACTGATTAACATTTTTAAATTTCAGTGTGACATGACATTCTTCCATTTTTTTGTGTTTTTTGTGTGTGTGTGTGTGTGTGTTTTTGTTTTTCAAGAACTCCATTGTGGCTGACCACAACATAAAAGCCTTTGACAGAACAGAAATTAATGCCCATTTTCTCTGGATTTCTCTGGAAAAGTGACTCAGAGATGCAGGAACTTGCACAGTCTGCCCATTATGGCCAACAAAATGCATAAAAACACAAAATAACAATAATTGTGATGAATGTGGTAGCTTCAAAATTGCAGCATCCCGTTTTCTAAACGGTAAAGTGTTGATTTTCTTTCTTTGATGTGTTTGCATGAATGTAAAAGAAACTCTTGCAACAAATGAATTCATAAAAAAAAGAAAAGATCAAAGAAAAAACACAACTTGCAGTCATGTTTTGACTAATATATTTTTTTTATCCTTCTTTTTGTTGAACGACCCCTTGGCTGCCAAAATAGAGCATGTGACAAGTGATGAACACCAGGGATTTTCTTTTCAAATACAGTATTTGAAAAATTTGTTTTCACTGGAACACCCTTTATCATTTGATTATGACCTCAGTATTTATGCACAGCACTGTTAACCCTTTTACCCATTCCCATAAGCAAACAAAAAGCATTACTCCCATTCCAAATTTAGATGTCCACTCTAGTGTGGAACAACTTAAACATGCATGGATTTGTCAAACCAGTGTGGCATTTACTTTCAGTTGGGCCCCTGGAACACAAACAATGGGTTTGTGGGTGAGGGGAGAGTTAAAGCAAATACTTGGGGTGAGGTCAGCAGGTGGTGCAAAGAAAAGAAGCTCACAAAGCTCTGCTATGATTTTCTGTGAATAGGTATCATGCTAATATTTATATATTCTGATTTTTTGCAGTCGTGAAATATGGCTTTTAAATATAATTTAAAGCCACAAAACTAACTTCTATTATGCAGAAAACACAGAGCATTCACCATTTGCTTCTTTCAATTTACTTTGTTTCTTCAGGCTTCAGTAAGGTTGACTTCAGGGCCTGAATACTGCACTGCTGGACTGTGTGGGGACATTAATATAACATAATAGTTAAAAAAGAAAAACCTTGAGAACTGCCAACAGAACCAAAATTTAATCACTGGCTACATCAATCAACATCAAAATAACAAGCGAAACACTGTGATTTCTAACAAGTCTGTATTGTTTGTTCTTGAAATGCAGCAGCGCTAAAATAAAATGGGCCCACTGTAAGTGCCACCATTTGCATTTTGAATTAATGTTTGTGAAAGAACGGTTTCCTATGCCACAAAGCTTCAGTCTTTCCTTACATCAATGCCTCCTTTTGTGCCCGCACCAAGCTAGTGCGAAGAGGTCTTTAAAAAGAATTTAGAGCTACCGAATGGGTCACTCCATTTGTCCCACTCTGCTGGCTTTGCTCCAAACACAAAGTGCCTTTCTACTGCCACTACTAGTCACAATAAAACAGGCATCACAGTTAAGGTTTTAAAAGGAGCAGGGGTGGGTAATGAGAAACATTATGCATCCTTGAATCTCCTCATTTCCTGTAAGATGTGGTGCTGATGCATTTGCGAAGGAGGCCCTTTTTTTTTTGACAAACCGCACACCGTGCGTGTGATTCTGCTGCAGGGTTTCCTGAGAACTGTTTGCCCAACAGACCCAAAATAACCACAAGAACCAGAGAGTGAGTATACATTCTTACTTCTAGAAAATGTGAAGTTGTGGAATGAAAAAAAGAGTCTAAATGGTTTTAGATTCTCTGCAGTTATAAAAAGCAAACCACCTACAATCAGGACAGGTAATTCCAGGACATCCAATCAAATCCAAACAATGAAACTGCAGAGATATATAACAGACAGACAGCTGTCTTTTGTCCTGTTCTATCTCTGTCCCTCTAAATATACCCTCTCTAAAACTCTTTGAGGCGTCAACAAGGGAGGAAAGAAGCCAGCTTTACACAAAGTGGCTACTCACTGATTGCAGCAGCAGCAGCAGCAGGAAAAGAACATTTTCATACCTTTGCCGCTGCCACTGTTCATACACAAAGCTGCCCTGTTTCTAGTGCAAGAGCCTGTGGTCTCATACGGTATGTCACTGAAGATAAAACCGAGTAAAACAGCCACTGGAGAAAAACATGTTACATATAAGCCAATGCTTTGAGTCAGCCAACATTTGTCTTATTTTATTGAAAGATTCTTATCAAAAAATTGAAGTGCTCTGTGAAAAGGACACTGACAACATTTACTGACATTTATTGTCACTTCAAGAAGTAAATTTTCATAACTCAAACTGGTTTACAGTAGCAATGCTGCAGCGCAATTGCATTTGCCCACTATACTGTATCCTTTACAGAAGGAAAGAGTTAGCTTTATATGGACAAAAGTTATGCTTTCATACAAAGTTAATCAACAGAAGGGATACTGTATATTAAATTTAAATAATGTGACACCATTGGTATTATCCAACACAATTGTGGTTTAGTATAGTTATGTTTGTACATGTCTTAACATCTTTTCTGTAAGCCATAACTGTAAGTTATGACTGTAGATGCCATAGCAAAGTTTACTGGGTTATACTATGTAAAACAGCTGAAAGAGCTGCAGTATCTTTGTAGAAATTGTTGTTTGTCATCATCCGAATAAGCTCAGTTGTTTCAGTAATATGCATGTGGGTCCTACAGTAATGATTTCTCTTGTGGTAAAACAACTCACGTCATAAACCATATGACATGCAGTTTCCAGTCCACTTGGGATAATCTCGCTACCTTTTACCACACAGTGTAAAATGCAGGTTTTTGTTGCTGCGCACCTGCACGTCCCTGTGAGGACAGATTCAGGTGTGCATATTTTTTTTCAAACCGATAAATCTTTTATTATTGTTTTTTTATTATTACTGTGGCAGCAAAGTGAGCTGGACACGTGCCGCACATACCGCACAGAGCGATGCCCCTTGAAATACAAAAACATCTGTGCGGCAATAGAATATGCAGAACAGGTGGTTAGGCCAGGACCCTTCATTAATGCCTGATGACAGATAAGCACCAGCGTGATTGGACTCTTGAGATGACAGACAGTATAGCGTTTTTGTGCTACACTATGTAAACCATTAAGTAAATGCACACTTTAGAGGTTCTGAAATCAAGAGCTGCCGGGGGATCGATAAATAGGAGCTTTAAACTAACACTCAGGAGTGATTTGTAGTTTATTGTTCAATAAACTGCTACAAGTATGGTGATTAGGAACCGAGGATCAGGGCACAAACTCAGTCACTCTACTACTTGAACAGCAACCACTACTACCTTCAAATTTGTGGTCCTTGGACACAGAAAGTTCAAGAGTCCCTTCCCCGTGTTCCTATTTACCCTCTTTGAACCACCTTGGTACTTGGTGAGTTTGTGCAGGAAGGAGGCCCCACTGAGGGGGAACACACCTCTCTTTACTTTTCCAACGGCAGGAGCTGAACTTTGAAAATGATGGAACACCTAGCTCCTCTTTTTAAATAATTTGGCACAGTCGATCTGTGAAAATAAAAACATCAATTTACTTTCACATTTATCCAGGGTTTACAACAAGGTTCTAATCGGGGCACACTGACCTCATGCATGGCTTGTTTTGGCCAGTTTCTCACAGACCGATAAGTCAGCTCACCCCTGACTTTTGTCTTTCACAGATGCTGCTAATCAAATCTCTGGCAGACTGACGTGTTGCCTTGTGGCTGATAATCTGACAGGAGCAGCTCAAAACAGAGGGAGCTGTGACTGTGGCAGCGAGGCCTCTCCAGAACAGTCACATAGTTTGTTGTCTGGTCAAAAGAAAGAAACATGTGATAGCAGTTGTTGAAGCATTGCTTGATTGTAACCCAGTTACTGACCCCAAATCTGTATTGCAAGTTTGGTTTCATATCTGTAAAGCTGCATACTTAACAGACTACAAATGGTTTACATACTCAACCTAACAAATTATTCAAGTTTATATAAAATGGAACAACAAACTCATAAAATGAATATCTGTTTACACAGTCAAAACAAAACTTGCTGTTTTATGTATCCACTAAATTATTTTCAATAATGATACAAATAAGGTTATTAAGGTCATTCTTCATCATTACAAACATATAGGACATGGATTCTCTTGTTCCTTACAAGATTGTTAAATGTACAAAAACTAACACCATCAGTGAAGTTCAATAAACTGCGATCAAGCAGTGATACAAATACAAAGCTTTGGTGGGATAAAACTCTTCATGAGAATCACACAACTTCAAGAGCATGTTAAACCATCATACATAAAAATAAATGAATGAATAAGTAAAATAAATCATTTTTTTAATCATGATGCAAATGCATTTTGTAACATGGAAATCTGTCTTATAATTATAACGGTTTAACCTTATTAACATGCCTTCTAATCACATTAAAGGACCTGAACAACTGTAGATCATTGTGTAATATAATATAATATAATATAATATAATATAATATAATATAATATAATATAATATAATATAATATAATATAATATAATATAATATAATATAATATAATATAATATAATATAATATAATATAATATAATATAATATAATATTGGTATGTCCATGGACTAACAATACAAATAAATAGAGCTGTGAATCTACTTGTTTGCTTAAGCATTTAAACATTTATTTTCTTGTTTGCTTTGTAACTGTTTCCTTAGCAACATCTTTTTAAAGTTAGTTTATTAGCTCTCAGTTTTACTTTGCCCAGGCCACAGTTGAGAAACTACCAGAAACTGGATATACTGCTGAAATATTGATGATACTGTTTTATCCATGAAATCAAGCTGAATTTTTAAAAGTGAGTAATCAACACAAAGATAAAACATAACACAGCCTAACTGAATCTCTTTATAGACTCCTTACTGGGCTGCAAGGGCATAACTGCACCTCATAAAAGAGATAATTCAGATGTTTGTGTTTTGACTGCACGTAAACCTAAAATGAGTAAACACCCATTGCAAGCACCACAGCACAACTGCAGCCCTTAAAAATGCCTCAAGACTCTCAGTTTATGTGCAAACTTTAAATACAATTGAAATCTCCAACCTTCAATTTAAGCTGCCCTTGGTTTTACAAAGTCAGTGATTTAAAAACAAAAATACAGAAACGACTCTGAAAGAGTGAACAAAGCACAAGTGCTATATACAACACTATATGGTTGGCTTGGACGACATGCTAACAGTTTACCGGTGAGACCACCGGAGCAAACCAGAAAGAAATCAGCTTTTTTTTCACAGAGAGAACACCTTAAGTGTTTTTAATTGGGTTTTCACATAGAAGTTTGCAGAAATTAAAAATCATCCACAGATGCTTTTCTCATATTTGAAAAAAGTACATGGAAAAAAAAATAAAGCATGCATTTTGCATGAGAAAATTAACCTTATGTCCCTGTAGACGTCAGTGTGCTCTTATATATTCCACAAATGGTTGAAACTTCCTTTTTTCCCAGCAGCAGTAGAACAATTCATGCTCACTAACATATACATTCTTTAGTTCTCTAAGCCGCTCCATGTGACATCATGATGATCCCCTCTCCAACAACTTTTATAGTTTAATTTACAGCCTTATACACACTCAAATATATTGTGTTGACAGATATATGGGAAACTGCAAAGTGACTGCACTGAGTTAGGGTGACTCCACAAGCTCGTAAACAAAGAAAAAAATAGAAACATTTGATCTTATTGCTACCCTTTCCCCCCTTCACTTTTTAACTGGACTCTGAGGATTTCCTGCTAATTCTGATGTCCCCTGTAATTTTCTGATGTGCTACGTTTGCACAATGGCCACAGCTACTCCAAGTCTTAATTGTGATTGAATAAAAATGGTCATGGACTTCCCTGTGTGGACCATCTGCATGGGTTTTTCTATGATTGCTTTCTGATTTTCTATAGCAAGGAAGTGTGAGGAATTACCTCTTCAAAGAGATGTGTGACCCACCAGCACTAATCCCCAGTTAATGGCCAGTAGAAGCAACAGACCCCAACAACCTCACAGTCTGCAGAGGTTTCTTGTACTTAATTCCCCTGCCAGGTTTTTTTTTAAAAAAAAGAAAAAAAAAGAAAAGAAAAGAAAAACCTGAGTTCCACCTTATGAAAGTGCATAAGAGTCATAAAAAATGTTTTAGAGACAAATTTAAATACCTGAATTGCTATCCTCTCCTAAAGTTCAGGGTCACATGTAGAAGGATAGTATTAAGAAAAATTTTTCAGGACAAGGTGATCATTACTGATTACAGTACAGTACAGTGAGGCTGCTGGGGTGGCTTGTTCCAGTGACACTGAGAAACAGGCACAGCTCTCCCTGGTGGCCTCAAGCTGAACCAAAAGACCATAATTAGACTCACAACTCTCCAATTTACACAATTAAGAATGGACATCAGCCTGTCTTCATTCTGCTGATTTGTGCTCATGACAAACACACAGAGCAAGAAAAACATTGAAGCCGGGGTTGATAAAAAGGAAGAGTGAGTTTCTGAAATGTAGGAAAGTTTTGCTGACACCAACTAAAGGAATTCCCTTTCAGTGTCTCCCATTACAGCGTAATGGTGTTTTCTTGCGGTGAGGAACGCCAATTAATGCTTTAGTACTTGAAATTCAAATATTTACTCTAATACAAGCGCAGTTAATTGGGATTAATATAGTGAAACATAGATGTTTTTTTCTGCACACATGTAGAACAGATGCCACTGAGCCTTGGGGAAGCACAAACACTTCACTTTCACGTCGCTGATCTCTCTGGCTGCTTTGCGATGATTTAGCATTTGTTCAAATTATTCAGACATCTCAGTTTTGTGCCATGTGACCTGTCAGTGCTCGTTACAGCATGGATAAGGCTGAAGAGGTTTGACACGACTAGGCCACAGCATGCGTTGGATGGTTTGAAAATGCCTGTGTGTGTGACTACTTTTGACAAAAATTTGGATTCTTTTTGAGAAAATGTCTTAAATGTATAAAGATAATAACACCAGCTTTAAATTTAATATCCCCATGATTCAATGCTTTCCAGTGTGTTATTTATTTATTAATGCTTATAGATGAGATTGTGCTGTAGATTTTATTTATATGTCACATAGTAATTTCTCTCTGACAGTTTGATTGGTTATTTCGGGATTATTTGTTCTCCTCTTTCAATATTTATGTCCTCTGTGATGGCTATCAAAACACTTTTCAGCTAATGTTGGAAGAGAACCCACCAGAGCTCAGCAAAGAGACCATCTATTGGCCAAACCACAAAATGCTGAATCTTTAATCACTTCACCTTTTGGCTGATTCATAATTCAGTGAACTGGGAGTGAAGCATTTAGCTTTTCCTGGCTATGGTCCGCTAAGTGAAATGGCGTGGAAAGTGTGAGGTCATTAACCTGTTACAGGTACGCTCTCTCCTAATATTGGGGATAATGTATTCCACCCAAGTGTGACAAAAAAGAGGGAAAGCTCATTCACAGGTAGGTTCTGGGCATTCCTTTTTTTTTTTTTTTTAGAAAAACTTCATTTAAGAACATTAGGTTACGAAAAGTTAATATCATTTTTAATTAGGAGACAAATCCCTTCATATCTGGGTGAGATTTTACACTCTGCTGCTTGTGGACCGATAGAGGAAGCGTGCAGGATAATTTCATTATCCTCCTGTGCATATCACAGTGTGCTCGTTTATAGCACTCTATACTTGTACTTAATACATTCTTTGCAACTGAGTCTAAATATTCAACTTAGATAAGATTGAATTCAAACAACTTGGTAAAAAAAAAATACATATATGATAACATAAATAGAATAATCATCTATCTGCTCTTCTTTCTTTTGAGGTAGAACAGTTTCCTTTTAATTGCTTATTAATGACAATTTTATTAATTGTGCAGGACACAATGGTGGCTGAGTGATAATTGTATCATAATAATTTGAACATGTTGTTTTACTAAACTGCACTGATTCCAAGCATATGGTAATTAAAACATAAACAACTAAAATGAGATCTGTCGGATGCCATACATTGCACTGGAACACAATTCATTGCACCGAACATGAAATTGTGCGTACATGATGCTATGTGATGCTATCATTCTTTTATTCTATACTGTTTGTGTTTTAGCCTAATGCAGTTAAAAATGTGTGAACACAATAAAATATAGTATTGATAGTTAGCGAGCATGCCTTGCATATTCAATATGTATTAAGGAAGAGCCCAATTTTTAATCATTAGCCACATTTTCTTTAATTTTTTGGTTTTGGGGTATAATAAATTGTCGTTCTTAAGTATTGCAGTTTATGTGACATGGATGCTGTAACACCACATCTTTATATAAATTAGAATTGTATATGTATTAGATAATACCAATATGTTTGGCCCTGTATTATTATTTTTTTGCATGTGATCTTTGCAACACCTGAATACATCTCAATACACTTCGTGCTTTCACGATGCTCCCTTTGACTCAGTACCGACAATACCATAACTCCTGATGTTTATCGATCCTTCAGCCTGTGTTGAATTTATTTCTACAAGTCTATACAAATCGGTTTCTGTGCAGCCTATTGTACCGGAGGGGTTAATGTATTATACAAAGTGTTCAGATCAGGGATTAGATTTTCCCCCAATTCCATCAGTCAATTCTCTGTGCTCTCCAGGGCATTCATCATTTTGACAGTTGCAGATAAGGCAATTATTTTCCTCAAGAAACTACAAAATGTAGACAAGTGCTTCTGTGACAGTGTGTCTGTTTGAGGGGGGGAACACAAATATTATTCCACCAGTCACTGATGGCACATATTGCTTGCTACAAAGCAATATCCTTTGTAACACAGAGGAAACAGATGTTATGAGCATTTCTGCGTCTTAATGCATTTCACTATTTCTTTTTCTTTTTTTCTTTTTTTTTTTTTACAGTGAAGCTCCATATAGCACTTCGGTAGGTTGTCTTTACAAACAGTTTGCAATAAAGGGACTAAGATTACACACTAATAGAATATTGGTTATTTCACTATCAAATCAAAAAATAAATAAAACTAGTCTGAGAGAAACAGTTAGAAAGCATTATTGAATACCTTATTTGTATTATGTATTAACATTTTACATCGTTTTGAACAAAATTTCTACAAGTACGCAATGTCCACCCCACTGTCCTGAGATCTGTTCTCATGGCACAATTGTAAAAGGTGCATCGCATCAAAAGAGCTGTCTGTGATCTCCTGTATAAACCCCTGGGGGGCAGCAGAAGACCTTGGTTTCCACACTAGTGCAACTGCTTAGCGCTGACTTAAACTACTGTCACCTAGTGCTGAGGCTCAAGTAAGGACACAGTTCAGGCTGCTGATAAATCTTGTCAAGAGAAACCAAAAAGTTTACTCTTACAAATAAAACAGAAGAACAGTCTTTGACTTTGACCTCATGTACAGCTAGGCTAAACTTAAATATTACTTTATCATAATTACGAGAAAAGGATTATTTATTGCCAATATATTTAACACTGTGTGTGTTTATACCAAAAAATTCCATTAACCAAGCAGACCTCACAGATTTATTATTATTATTATTATTATTATTATTATTATTATTATTAATAATAATAATAATAATAATAATAATAATAATAATAATAATAATTTTTTAAAAAATATATATTTTTGCTTGGGTCATTTGTATAAAAATTAATTTATAAGCAACAAATTAAGATGTAAAATAGCATCTTTTTGGAATTTGGAGACACAAATAAACCAAACCTGTCTCTGTATCTGTGATTTCTATTTTGCTAATCTGCATGCTGTTTAAATTTGCTGAAGAAAACTAAAACAACACAGTTAGTGCAGATTCTTCACTATGTGACATGATTCTTTTAACATGAATATTGTAAATGTTTGCCACATTTCAAGTGGAATGCTTTTCTTGACTAAACCCAGAGTGAGAGAGCAGAAACAGAGTGGAAGGATGACGTTAGGCTGAGCTCAAGTCTGTCATCGGATCAAAGTGGGAACTTGTTCTCTCATCGCTGTCAGCACGTTTTAATGATTGTTGAGCCGGGCCAAGCTGTTCCTCCCTAAAACTTTCCCATACTGAATGTCTGATAGATTCATAGCTTAATCATTAACTTGAACTTAATTCATCTGGAGTAACAATGAGCTCAAATTACAAGGGGATTTTGGCAAAGGTCAGTCATCTCTGTCATTAAAAAACAATGCTGGCAACTAAATACTGAAAAGAGATAATTCCAGAGAAAATGTAAATGTCTTTTGAAACCTGTGTTATCCTTAAAACTGGAAATTTTGACAAATGTAAAACAAATCAGTTCATGAACGTGTAAGTAATTATACTGAATTTGAATGTTAGCCCTCCACAATTATAAGAATTTCACATTCAACTCTGTACTATTAGGTACTAAATTATATCCCATAGTATGTGTGAAAGACATACTACAATTACAACTTATCTTTGTAATGTTCTTTATCATCAAAAAATAGTAACTAATTATTTGGTCATTCCTTTTCAGTCAGAGAACCAAACCAAATTTCTGCATTAGTGAATCCAACACATAAAATGAATGAAATATATAAAAAAGGTCACGGGACTGGAACATATAGTAGTAGAGGCAGCAGGTTTATACAACAAACAGTGGATGGTAACATTTGTAACAAAACATTTGTACTACAAATAAGAAAAACAGTGTCAATGGCGGACTGACAAAAGCTTCATGGGTCCGTGTGAGCTGAGTTACAGTGACAATAAATCAAAACACAGAAAGAAGGCCAAGGCCTTTATGGGGAGTGCCACCCATATATTGACTGCACATCATAGCAGCCCTCATGTTGTAGGCTGGATTTTAAATCACATTTCTAAAAGATATATGAGACTTTTGATGGGTAAGACCTGCCTTTTCTTTAGCGGTGCCATATTTGGATTGTTTTTTCTTTCTCTTTAAAACCCCAGTATTCTTAAAACTACTTAAAGGTTAACAAATCTTTAAGTAATCTAAAGTACTTGTACAGTAATAAATTAGAAAAGTATGAAAACATAAAAAATCAAAATAAACTTACCTCTTTTTGTCTAAAAGTGTCCTGCCTGCTTGCACTGTACATCTGACAGGATGCATGTTACATGTAATGAATCAGATGGCTGATGTAAGCTTCTATAGGGCTGAAAAAGAAGTTTCAGGAAGAGAGAAAGAAAGAGAGAGAGAGGGAGAGAAAGGGATCAGTTAACAGATGAAGAGAAGAGAATTCAAGCTGAACCGGGGATCAACCCCTTCAAACTGTCCCAAAAAAAGACCTCTATCCCACCAGAAACTCAGACTCCTCAGCCTGCCAGGGCCACAGAGCTACCATCTTATATCAGTATATGAGACTTCAATACCATTTGAGTACCAAGTAATACTGATGAAATATTGGAATACTTGATTACTGCTAAAAAAATACTGACAATCTGTCAGTTTTGTCCCTGAAACTATGAGTTTTAATGATTTGAGGCGATTTACATTATACAAATGAAAGTTGTGCAGTTGCTGTATGTTAACTATCTATCTAACTATGCTATTTTTATTCTAACGAAAAGAAATAAAAACCAAAAAGTTGTTGATACTGGAAACAGTATTTACGACATAACCATCGATACAAATTTGGCACGTTGAGAGTTCTTGGATTACGACTACAGAATACACAGCTGAAGATTAAATTATTTAATCAGTGTAGGTAAATAAATAAATAAACAAAATGTAAATAAATGGTTCTCTGAGTGACCAAGTCACCATTTTCTTAAAACCCTCCAGTTTGCCAGTCCTTCTGTAAGGTCTCCCCGCTCAACTCTTTGGGTGGTGCACATTTATTCTTTCAGACAGGAACACTTTGTGACAATTAATGCTTCTACAGTGTCTTTGCGTAAGGAAACATATTTACATTTACACTGCGTGGATTGTGCTGAAACTATTACCACGTCTAGAGTGACTTATGGTAAGTTTACAGTCAGCGGTTCAGAGCACAAACAGATATGCACACATATATTTAGACAGAGCTAAACACAAACACACGCATGCACACAGATGACCATGCACACATACACACACAAATACACGATCCTTCAGAACCATTGATTCTGTTTTGAATAATTTTTTTTTTTCTTCAATCTAGATAGTCTTGCTACTGCCCATGCTGTTAGTGCGCCAGGCATTTTCAAACTCTTTACATCCATTACATTCCACTAGGTAAATACCTAATGCTGGAAACATTTGTCAATGTATGCGCCTGGCTGAACAGAATAGATTATTGGGGGCTGAGTAAAATACACTGCATTTCCAAACAGCACTATGCCTGTGACATATTAAAAACTTCACACAAGACCCTATGCAGTTTCCGCCTGCACCAAGGCTAGTAATATTTCAAGGATATAAAGCCTGCAAACAATAGTAGGCATACTTGGTAAGAAATAGGAATGTCACTGTTTAAAATGATATCAGCAGCTAGGCTATTTTTGCCCATTAAGCAACAGTGCACCATTCTCAGACCCGCTTCATATTTACTTTAAAAGAAAGGGGCGATTAGCAACACCCACTTTGTTTAAACTCAGAGCACTTTATGCTGAAAGATCGTTATTCAACCAAATCACCACTGGATGTAAGACGCAACCATTTATCCGAAGTACAGCATACTGAAACTTCCTGACTTACTTGGGGTGAAGTTTAACATTTTCCTGTATGGTACTGAATTTCAGTATGATGAATGTAGGAGTATTAATTGGTATCTTGCACTGAACTACAGCTATGGTTAAAGTTTGTATTTTGTTTCCTTTATATCTTCTCTTTATGTTTCATTTAAATCACTTTGAAACATTATCTGTTTCTGGCTTTCAGTTAGTATAGTTTACACCTGGGTGGGGGAAGCCATAAAAGGGCCTAAAACTCTGATTTTTGTCCATTAAAACTAGGTCAAAACTGAACTAGACCATTCCTTTTCTCATCTCTTTCGATGGAACCCGTAATAGAAACATTGCAAGCTATTTCTTGAATTGCCACAGCATTCGAACCGGGATAAGTGGCTCATCTCTCTGTCGAAATACACCTAAATAGAAATGGGTTAAGAGCAGTTTTTGTCTCATTAACTGCATTAGCACTTCTTTCAAATGGCTGGTATAAATATGCATGGAGCAGTGGGACATCTCTAAAATGAGAGGTACGGAAAACGATAATTTTCTTCAGCTTCAAGTAACGGGAATTAGCTTAATTGTCACAGCTATATATAAAACAGAGTTGGATATTAAAGTGACAAATTCAAGAGCTGTCTCTTGTAGGGCTAGTCATTCTTAGCACCTCTTTGTTACCGAAATATCTCAAGAAATTTAGGATTGGGTTAAGGTGTGTGCAATGTTAGCCCTGCAACAGATCGGCGACCTGTGTATCCGGCCTCTCGTCCTATGGTAGCTGGGATAGGCTCCAGCCTCTCGGCACCCCTGAATTGGATATGCAGAAGAAAATGGATGGATGGATGGGTTAAGGTGTAAGGTGGGGCCCAGTGACTTATTAGTGTAGGTCCATGCAGCATTTTTAAGATGGTATACTGTAATGTTTCTGAACATTCAAAACATCTAATTTAATGAACACAATTTAGCACACACAGCTTATTTATTTATTTACATGTACTTTGTTACAGATACAGATACAAACCCAGATGCAATGTATAAAACTGCTTATAGGATTCTGCAGTTAAAAAAAAAAGAAAAAAAGTCCATCAATGTCCTTGGCAACTCATATTTACATGTGACTGAAAAAGTTTTGTGTAAATGTTATTTCACATCATTTAAAAACAACAACAAAAAAACTATTTTCTTTAAGTAAGCATGCTTTTTCTTCATGCCTCTTTGATCTTCAGTAATTAAAAGAGAATGGGACTCCTGCGGCAGACCCTCTTCAACAAAGATACACAATAAAGAGCAGGAGCTAAGAGTGGACAGGGGTGATACTGGGTCTCTTATTTGGGTGCATTTCCATTCATTCCTTCAATATTCCATTCCTGGTTCTGCTTCATAGGTTTGTCTATTGTGGAGCACTGAATGGGAGAGCGCAGAAGCGTCTCTGCTTCCGTTAATTAGAGCTCTATGCAGCTTCGGCGTCTTGAAGAGTCAGAGTTTAAGCAGTGGAAAAAAGAAACCCTCTGTGTTGCTTCAACCCCGGTCCTCTATTGTGGCTTCACAGACATGAAAGGTATAGTTTACCAGTGTTTTGAATGTAGGTGGGCGCAATGTTGGAGTGACTGCAGCCAGGAAAACAATGAACGAGTGAGATTTTATATTATACAGAGATTATTTTGGCAGTTTTAGAAGCCATATTCATTTTAAATTTACAGCATTTCTTAAAAACTGACATGACAGTAAAGTCCTGTACATCTGATCCTGAAGTTCATATGGAGTTAAAAGCAATGGGACATTCCAAGCAGTATTATATGCATACTGACTGTGCAGGAAACCCTACTTGTCTTTACACATGAAATGATCAATTGTTCATGCAGGCTTAAGTGATGCACAAGGAAAAAAGAGGAAAAAAAAGTCCTGGGGTCTGTTATGACATGTGGCTATGGGTGTCCTTTTATACCTTGAGAGTCCCTTTGCCTCATTAGTTAACACACTTTCTTAGTTTTGAACAATACCTTAGCTTGAGTTCTCCCAGCAGAAATCCCCCGCTCAGTCGATATTTCCAGGGCCTGCAGCAGAGTTTCAGAGAGAGGGCCCTTTCTCCCTGTCCTAACAGCTTTAATACTTGTAATTATCTCTTGCTGGGGGAGGCTGGAAATTGGATTAGGGTGGTGAGTCTCAGCTGAATGAATTACCTCCATCTCCCCACTTGGTGGGCCACACACTGATAAAGTGCGGAAAAACGGATTTGGATTCAGCCTTAGCATTCATGGCTTCCTTGTGGAAAAATGAAATTTTCCAACAGAAGGGGCCAGTGTGCCAGCAGTATCTGTCCACAGCATGTTTCATCTGCTCCTGCTCTTCTGGAAATGCAATTACCTGCGTTATCAGGGCCTAAATGGTGACAGTTTGGCAGGGGAGCAGTTTCACCTGCCAAAGGCATCATTCCACAGTTTTGTTGCACTCTGTATTCTTTGAAATGATTCCCTCTTAATTCCACCAATCAGAAACAAAACAATTTGCTTATTTGTTTACAGGTATAATAATATTGTTGGTTATGGCAACTCAAGGAATCCAAATTTGCACAATATTAACTTTAGTATAAGTTTCTCAATAATTTGGCTTATCCCTGACTTACCTAGAGTGCATCTGTCTATCTTAGAAATCTGTCTTATTGCTGAATCAATTGAAAAAACAAAACAAAACTCAGATATATTTTTTTATGTTTGTAAAGAGCAAGAATCTCTGTAGTCGAGTGCAGTAGAAATATAGAACATAAACCGGAGAAAAACAAATGGAACAACCAATAGCACTTTTATTTCTGTACAGTACCTCCGCCTTCACTTGAATGACTGCACATACAGTAAAGGTTGATACTAAATTATTTACCAACATCAATTCAGCTAATGTTCTACACATGTTGTTCCTCTCGCAGGGGAATGAGTAAGCTTTTCCTGAAGGTCTACTAAATCAATATTTGGGAAGACTTGTAACTGTGCAACTCTAATATGTCACACAAAAATGAAGATTTTACACTTTCTTTTTTAAATTTTTTTTTAACACTATAACGTCTGTTTACATGTAAGGTTTTTTTTCTGGATATAGATGCAAGACAAATTATTTTGAAATTTGGATTTTATTACAGATCATCAAACACTTCCCTAAATGTTGTGATTAAATGAAGCAAAAATGACTCCAGACAATGCCAAACTAAAGACATAATGCTCTGAGGAGAAGTTAAAGACATTCACTTATTTTGAAATAGAGCCAACTTTGTTTTCCTGTTGTTCATTAAGCAGTGGTTTGAATTCAGTTTCATATTTAATTTCCCACTGTGTCATTGTAAGAAATCAGAACAAACAGAGGACAAACTAGCCCTACACACCCAATTCTTGCTATCAGACACCCCCCTCGTCTTTTTCACTTCCCATTCTTTTAACCCCCCACTGAGGACAATCCTTGAAGGTAGATAAAAAGAACAACAAAAGATAATTAAATCTAAAAACGGAGGGAAAAATCTCTGCTTTCTCACTCTAACAGTTGGGGATAGAGTTCAGCACAGTAAGGGTTTGGCTAATTTATACAATGGCCTGATGGGAGTCCTTCAACATTTACAGTCTGCCTGTAACATGGATGGGTAAAGCGAATATTACACTTCCCTATAATTGTTATATGTTCTTATTTTTACTCTCTTACCTTATCACACTTCCTAGCACAAATAAGACACACTTTATTTGCATTTGTGTAAAACGGTCAAAAACTAAACTCACGATAATTTAAGATAATCAATTTGCACCTCTGCCGTTATCAGAGGAGTAAAGACTGCTCTGACGTGCCTTGTTGTTCCAACTCAAATCTGCGACCCATCATTGACAAATCTAAAATTATAATACAGTAATGCTTCACATAGACCCAGCTATTTAGGCGTGAATTTAATATTCATTGCTTTTGCAGCTTGGTTGGTTTTAAGGTGCTATCACCCTTATCCACCCTCCTCCCAACCCCACCCACTCCCAACATCGCTGCCATCTACACTACTACATCCAAACAGGGGCAAACGGTAGTCAGTGGGACAGACGTGCAAACACACATCCAGCCGTCTCTTTGTCCCTCCCTCCTTCAGTCATTTTCCCCCCATTTTCTTTCTCTGGCTGCCTCTCTCTGTCCCCCATCACTCTCCCTGTCCTTGTTTTTGATCTTCAAACGCTGGTAGGGATAATGACTACAAATCAGGGATGAAGGTGAGTGATCACAATGTGGCCCACCCATCCCAGCTGGCCTTTTTACTCCCCTCATATGATGCATCTTCCTGACTCTTTTTGAGAACCCACTGAACTGCACCGCAAGGGTTTCATATGTGGTTCACAGGGGACTGAGTACAGTTGGACAGATTCAGTGTTTAAGGCTTTCTAAATGGTTCAGTTCACCATATGCAGGATAGAAGAATTAACCACAATATTTAAGGCAATAGCTCATTATATTTACAATGGTTTCTGTAATACAAGCTACCTGAATGAAAAGGTTATTTCTATTTAACAATCTATTAGAGGTTGTTACAGTGCAGATATAGTTATGGCCATTGTTTGTTTTTTTTTAAAGTAAAAGCATAAAGGCACCTAAGCATTAAACTTCTGCAGATATATATTAGATCCTACTCTTCTGACATTAAAATGAAAGGATGCTTTCAAAGCTGCTGTAGGATAAAAGGTTAAAAGCAGCCCATTGCTGGATAGTTGCTAGGCATAATTCAATTTAAATTCAATTTTATTTATATAGCACCAAATTACAACAAACAGTCACCTCAAGGTGTTTAATAATAAGATATCATGCATAATTCAGCTTTATAGATATAAATTAGATGTTACTGTCATCAAGTAAAAAAAAAAAGATAAGATGCTTTCATAAAGTGCATTAATGCAAAAAAGCTGCCTAGCAACACTTAGCAGCATAATGCCATCCCATTATCTGATATAGATAAGAACCTTCAGGGACCTAAAATTACCTGTGTGCCAAGTTTGGTTACTCAGTTCCTGATGGTCTAAGGAGGAGTTTGAGGACGAACAAACACACACACAGGTAGACAGAGATTTTGTATTTCTATATAGCCACAGTAAAACTGCTGAACATAGTAAGTGTAACAACAGATACAATGGCACTGAAAGTGGTAGAGAAAGTAGAGTTTAAATTCATTTTCAGGCATGTGGTACGCAACTGTGCAGACATTATCAGCTTATTAAAGTTACCAAACTTTGTCATTTAAACACAAGTCAGTTTTATGGTTATGTTTCTCAAGGCTTGCTACACCCACAACTTTTCCCATATGTGCAAAAGACATGATGCACTTGTAGCACTGAGTGGAATCTACACTAACAGCAGCGTCACCTGTGTGTGTGCATGTGCGTGTGTGTGTGCCTGAGTTACATATTGCAGAAACAGCTGCCCCCACCCTCCACACACAAGCTTTGACAGAGAAATCTCTCCTCTTTAATTGGGAGTAGTAAAAATGCCTCATAGATAAATATTTTAATCTTATTGTAAATTAGAACCTGAGTCAAACATGCACAGTTGTAATATTGTGTGCACCTTTCTGTTAATGTAACAGCAGATAGTTCAGACGAGCAGTGTCACTAGATTTGACCCATAATTGCCACTGCGACTTTTATGGAAAAGTGACCAGGGTGGTCATTAGGATGTGATGCCGACACGGTCAGGAGCCATCATGTTAATGGGAAGGAGAGCTTGTCTAAAAGGGGCTTAATTAAAAAATGTAACAACTTCAAGATATCCTTTCTGTTTAGACATCAAATTAAAAAATGCCCTAGTACCAAGAGTCCTATCCTTTCACATCATAAGTTTCTAATGGGCAGTTTAGATGATTCACGCCAATCAAACATCTGGCCTGCATTCCCCTCGTCAAGAGGAGCACCTGTTGACCTCTACATGACCTCTACTGGTAAGCAATGTAGTGGGAGAAACGGTTTCCTGTTTCAGGCAGGGGAACAGAAAAGACTAGGAGGTAGTTTTATTACCACTGTTTACCTTCGTGGAGGCCTGCCTCTTTTCTTCCTCTTCTTTTTTTTTTTTCCCCTTAATGTACCCAGCAAAAAAATGTTTCACTAGGGAGCAGGAGGTGAAATTTTTCTCATCCAAATGGATGGCAATTTCCCACCATTTAGCACCTGAAGGTAATTAGCTTGAAGAGATTGCGGAGTGAGAAACACGTTCATGGAACATTAACTCTCGTCACATTCTCCAGTTGCAGAGAATTAATAGGAAAGATTAAAGTTTAAAGAGAGCAAATGCCATTACCACAGAAACCACCTCTCTGTGGCACCATCTTGGGCTAACTTTTTCCCCCTCTTTATTCTGTAAGTCTGTATTTCACAGTGGCATCAGGATTTGGATTACAATAGCAGGTAATAAGTGGTAGAAATGGGACATTTCTGTAGGTCTGCTGTGAGTGGGGACAGTCTGCAGCTAAATGTTTCTTCAGTGCAGCTCGCTGTTTGCTGCCTCTAAACTCTGATACATTTTGCAAATGCCTAAATCAGCATAATTTCTCCAAATACAATATCAAGAAAATTAAAACACAAACCTCAGTTTAATGAACAACTTAATAACTTATTACCCCAGGTAGCACATGTTTCAGGTGTAGTTCTATATGCAAAATAATACCTGTTTCAGGTTTAAGAGCATAAAATATGTGTTTGTTCTTCAAAGAGCAGCAAAGTTGGCCACAGATAAGAGCAGCATTTAAAAAAAAAAAAGACCAAAACTATATGATAAATCATACCTCCAAATTTTAGAGCTGAAAGAAATTAAATTGAGACATGGTGGAATTTATTGCCCAGAAAATCCCATTCTACTATCTGATTTGAAAAGTCCAGTCCTCCAAGCTCTAGAAAATCTATTTTCCACATTTTAATACCCCGCATAACAGTCCTCATAATTCATTCGAGTGTGTTAAGCACAGTTTTATTAGATCTGAAACAAATTTTGGTGGGGGATCCTATAGGCCATTAACCATGGAGTAATTTTATCCTTGTTTCCTTAATGATGCCATAATGGCAAGTGAATTTCTTAACTAAAGACCAAAGAACATTTTGAAGGTCAGCTTCATCTGCAGACTCCTTCATGCGCTTCTCTGAGAGATTGGAAAAGTCTGAGATTTTTGAAGAGTCATTAATAACGCTAAAGCTGAAGGCCTATTTGCGTTCTCACTTTCTACCTTTTAATGCTACAATTTATTCCTCTTCTTTCTCTCCTCTTTCCTTGCTTCCCTCTGTTTTGCAGTTTCTCTCAAGCAGAAAGAATGGAGTGCTGATTGAGAGGGTAAAAATGGCAGTGCAGTGACATACAGATCCCAGATGTGGTGCCTCAATAATTCAAATTTTATGCCTTTGTTATCACTTCAATCATTTTCTTTATTCATTTTGTTTCAGCGACTGGAGAAACAGTTGATAGGCCAAAATGCCCTGGGAACAATTTTTATTTGGTGTGTGGTGCAAAGTCTAATTAGAATTAGAATTTTGCTGAGCCTTGAAATGGTTGGTGCTTTATCCTGATCGCCTTAGATATTGTTCGAAGTCAGTCATTTGTCATAGCAGAGCATGCTGGGAAAGCTGCTGCTAATCAAGGCTCCATTTCATCCACTCCTTTTCTGCTGCCATTGCACCTCTGTCCAAATAAATGCTGTTAGCTAAGGATGAATGCAGTCTTGGCTCTGATTCTGAATCTTACAGAAATCCTGCCGTGCAGCTCTCTGGCCATGTTAAACCAGACTGAAAGAAATTAACAAATTTCATCTCTCACTTTCATTAACTACTGCCAGTCATATGATTAACTTCTTAACTGAGACTGTAAATGATGGAAAGGAGAAGATTTTAGTGGCCTGTCATAATGCCTAAAGTAAAGCAGCATGAACTTTTTAAGAGTTTTTGGGAGAATCCAGATAAGTCACAAATCCTTCTGGTGGGTCCCTCCTGTAAAATGACACACCTCTGAGTATGGCTCCCTCCAACCCCCCTACCCCCACCCCCACCCCCCACCTTCCTGCCTTGAAGATTAGCCATGTAGATAAATTAGATGCCGGGACAAAGGAGCTCTTGCTACCATGCAAAGCTTCACTGCTACTGGTGGATGGCCATAAGCAGTGGCATTTTCTGTCATTGTCTGTCAAGAGCTGAAGAGTATTTCCCCAGAATGGCACAAGCCTTTTATCAACCGAATGAACCAAGAGACTTTTAAGAAATTGAAGCTGACAACCCTTAACATGTAGAAGTCTACCTGTAAATAGCTTTTATGCAGCCATATCCCAATGCTTTGGTGGCACATACCATCAGGGCCAGAGCAAGTGTTCTCGAGTGTCAAGATGAGTAAAGCTGTCAGTGCAGAAAAATCCTCCCTAAACTAAGACCCTCTGAAGACCTAAGAGCAGTAGTTAAGTGGTAAATCCATACTGCTTTCTGTGTGGACCAGTCACACCAAATTTGCTTTGATACCTGCTCTAATAAGCTTATAACTAAAATAATAATAATAATAAAGAAATGTCATTACTCTCCCTATTAAAATGATAAATATAACAAATTGTGACATTCAAATTAACCAGTAGTCATTTTTCTTTGTAGTTTAAATGCAAACAGAAAAGATCTAAACAAATTATTTAAGACTGTGCAAACAGATTAATAAACATCCAGTACGACCCTCAGAAGCGCTACTTTGTTCGGATCAGCTCTACATGAAGAATTGCCTGGAAGCCACAGCCTCCCTCGGGATCTTTCTTCCAAATGTTCAGAAATTACCTTTGGTGGAAAAAGACCTAACATGGCAAAATGTGCCTTTAATAGCCAGAGACATTTTCTTTTTCAGCAACAAGTTTAATTGGAAAGAAGTAGAATTCACTTTGAACGGGCAGAAAAAAATAAATCGGTGTGACAAGATGATCGATTACCTGTAACTCCACCTGACACAGAAATTAGGGTTTTTTAATGATGGGCTGCCTCTTCTTGGACATGAAATTCAAATGCTCTCCCAAAGTCTACCTTCAGCCATCACTTGTCTCTTGCGCTTGTACGCTCCAAACGCAGGCACTTTGTCTTTGTCACCGGAGAAAGGACATTGTTATTACCGACATGCCTTTGTATTAACCAATTTCATTCCGCTACAAGTAACATCTCATTGGTTTTACCTATGCTGCCGGCTCACATTTATTCCCAGCACACAAATAGCATTATATTTTTATGCATTCTATTAAAATGAATTCTTTTTAAATACTTCTTGTGTTATTTTGCTTATGTTTAGGTTATCATTGGCTTCTTATTCTACAGCGGTCTGAAGAAGAAAAAGAATTGATGTGATTTTTCACAGCTAAAGAAATAATATCAAATAAACAACTAACCACGGTGCAGTGCTGACTGTGGAGAATCAGTGATTAGCTACAGCCTTCCCTTCCTATGTATTTAATATATTTTGACACTAAAATAACCACCCATGAAGGGACACTCATTTACAGTTCATAAAATCCACATATTTCTCATTTATGACCATAAGATCAGCTGAATGTGACACTTTTCTTGATCAAATTATAAGATGAAGTGTGCCAGAGGAGTTGTGAAGCTTACGTGGAGCTTTTGAAGCTTGGCAAGTGAGGGGGGCGGTGAAGGGGGTGAAGTGTTTGCAACTCGGTCGCCTGTGAGAGTAGTGATGCAGCTCCCAGCCGGCTGTCCACATGGCTGGAGGTATTGATCCAGTTATCATTGCTAGATCATCACTATATGGACTCAGCAGCACAGAGAGCTGGGACGCTGACTGAGCTGACGGGAAGCTCACTGCCTGTTTGCCTGTAGGGAAAATGCCAAGATGCTGCGCTGTGGAATCTGGACAACAAGAAGAAGAAAAAATTATTAGGCCAGGGCCAGCTCCAGTCTTTTTAGGGGCTCAAAAGGGGACCTGAGATCTGAATTCTCCTCCCAACCCAGTGGCCCAACGTCCAAACATAATAACTTAATTTTAAGAGTAAGCAAAAAATAGGGACAACTTATTGCAATGTAATTTTTCATTGAAACTGACAGAATTTACAAGTTGAAATGTGGCATGACATCCCTAAAATCCCTAATAAGTTATTTCTGTCACTTCTATTAAATGTTGCAATTTTTTATAATCTATAAATTTATGAAGTCAATAAAGTTACTAAATTTTACATTGCTTCAGTAGAACTTAGTTGTCATGCATGGAAATCCAAAATACTGCTTGGGTTAGTTGAGGATTTTTTTTAAAATTTTTTGTAAGTTGCTTCTTCTGACTGTAATTCCCACAGTTTGGTCAATTAACTTATCACTCAGGTGAAAAAAAAAGTTACTATATACAGTATTTTCACCTGGTGAGCAAGAATACATCCAGCTCTGCGACTTAAACATATTATTCCATTTTTTTTTCAACAACCTTCAAGTATCCAAACAACATCAGCAAGCTTTCAAACATGCAATTGCTCACATGGACAAACCCTTTCAGAGTAAAGACAGAACATGCAATAAGGGAGGCAAATTGCCCAGGACATGCAAGGTAAGGCTTCCTTAGAGCAAGGGCTATAAAGCTCACCTCACCTCACTGAGTTATATGCTAAAGCCCAGATATTTCATTTGCTTGATCACTTTGCCTCATCATAATCACTTTTATACAGATTTATTGCAGCGTGGGTCACAGTGCAGTGGAGGTGCAGCATTCTCCAGCTGTTTATGCCTCCTAAGAGCTTTCTGCTCACACGGTCTTTGTCTTATTTAGAACGAAGAAAATGTGAAATATGACAGGAGATAGTGCCCTCATTTGTTCTGTAGATTGCCTCACACACACCTCCCCACATGTCGGTGCCAGTCTCGGTCTACCAGCAACTCCTATTCCTCCCCCCATGAGACCCCCCCCCCCCAACACACAGCCTCTCAACATCACCATCACCATCACCACCCCCATCACCACTACCGCCACCACGTCCACCCGCTACCCCCAGGTGTTCTGTTGTCCCTGGCCTCCACAGTGAGAAGGAGGTGGGCACAGGGCTGTGGAGCACAGCCGCCATGACCAGCATTGCCTCTGAAGGATAATGCTGTTTATTGCATTTGTCAGGCGAACACAGCAATACTTTGTAAGTCTATTGCCCACTTACTGCCATGTACTTTAAGCTCGGCACTGATGTGCCTCTTTTGTGTGGTTCTGCTTGTGCTATTTGGCAAATTGACTCATGGCTGAAGGTTGGAAACGGAGCTGAAAAGAATTATAACGTGTTACATTCTCCTGCTCTTTGTCCCTCCCTGCCTCTGTTTAATTGTCTTTCTTTTGTGCCAGCAAATACTCTCTATTTTTATACACACCATTCTCTTTTTCATTTAAAACAGCTAAAGACCAGCTAGTACTGATGATTCAAAATAAGTAATTCCATTAATTTTTTTTAAGCCACGAGCCCTAGTATATGAGTCCCAGTGTAACATTATTGATGAGATCATTATTATGTATAGGATCCCTCAGTGAATAATAACCCATTATCTTTCATTTTTCCTGTTTTTGTCACTGGATGTTGGAAAGGTTAGGCAATTTATTTTAATGTTAAAACTGTCAGGCTCTTGCACAGCCATGTCTTGGTTCCCAATACATTCAGCATTTGGGGCCATGATTGGTTTTAAACTAGGCTACATCTTTGAACAAGCTATTCCCACAAATCTCAGTGCAATTCTTTTTGCTTGGGCTTTTATTGAATTGACTTCAGGTCACATTAAGACAAAGTACTGAAAGTCTAATAGTTAAGCTTATTCAAAATAATTTGAATTTGGCCCATGCTAAATACAACAATTGTGCAGTTGAGGTCTTCATTTTTAATCCTACTGTGTTACAAAACATAAGGCAGCTTGATAGTGATATAAATATACTCCCACTCATAGACAAAGGAAGAGGAGAAAAAAAATCTTCTGAACGCTTCAGTGCATTTAAATTTATACAAACTCTCTCCTTGACAGTGATGAATGTTACACTGTATTCTACAATATGTTTAATGCATAGGCCTGTTAAGTTTTCTATTCCAGTGCCGTGCAATGGAGTCACCTCTATAGTTTACCAGATACCATGTAACATTACCAGAGCCACAACAAGAATCCATCAATATCTGCATGCATGTTTTCTTGCAGATTATATATTTGATGGCTCATGGTAGATTTAAAAGATGCACCATTAACATGATCTATAAGAATAAATCTGCTTCATTTTGTTATCACCTATATTGCAAGTTGCTTTGCAGGCAGCAATTTGGATTTCACTAGAGCTGCAATGAGACTTGACTAGTTGACTGACCAAAAAAAAGAAAAGAAAAGGGTAAGCAACTTGATGACTATCTTTTTCTATCATGAGATAAATTAGAATTAAAAGAAGCATTTTATAGTAATCAAAATATCCCGTAGACTAAACTATACCTCGCAGTTTTGGAAAGTAGCTAAATCTGTTCACTCAAGTGCTGGTCTTAAGTGAAATTTATGATTTGGCCCTGCATTTCAAATATCAGAAGCAAATATTTCCATACTACATTCGTGGGACAAGTCTACAGTACATGGAATAAAAGAAATAAAATTGAATCACCTACTCCTCCTTGACTTGCAGACAACTTTTTGAGGTACTTGACTTGTAGCTTGTCAAACTATTTTATGTTCAGTTTTGATATTTGGAGTAGTTTGCTTACATTTTTTTTTCACTTTTACTTAAGTTTCTTTTTTTTGAATGTCATGTGCTTGTAGTGACAAACAATACAGAAACATAGGTAAACACCCTAGCAGTAATTAAAAGAACAAACTACAACAGGACAAATAATAACCAAAAAAAACAAAAAGCAAAAACAAAACATAATCAAAGTTAGATTTAAAGTTATTTTAAAGTTTTTTTTATTAATATAAAATCTTTAAAGTATTTATTGTTTATATATTAGATGGCAGCATATTCCAGACCTGTGGACCTTTAACTGAGACTGAGAGGACTGATTGGCTGTTTTACATTTTGGAAACAGGGTAAAAACAGGAGTCATTTTGTTGCTACTTGGCTACTTGCAATGCTGTCTCTCTCAATACATCTCAGTAGTGCTTGAAACTTCACTTGCAACCTATCCACACAATATTGCAACCTCAGCTCACAGTAAAATTATATCAAAATTATCATTACATCATTACACAATACAAAATTATAGATTAACAAATAAAGATAGAACGTTTTTCTCTTTTTTCTTTTGCTGGTCCATCCTCAATGTTAACTTTTGTAGATGCATGTAAAAACCAGTTTAGCATATTATTAAGATACGAAGTTAAGGTTAACCTTTGAGTTAAAGAAGGTCAAATACATTTTGCAAGAAACCTTTTTATTATAGCAGTCCAAGTTGAAAAGATTGTTTGGATGATTGTCACCTGCTTTGTTTGATAACTATGAAACCATAATATCTACCTTAGTTTTTTTTTGTTTTTTTTAAATTGTGATTATTTTTAGATGTCCTGTATCTCTTTATTCTGAATCAAAAAGTATAAAACAGAAATCACAGGCTGCTTAACGCAAGCCCCTATGGGTTTGCCTGAGTGAATACATTCATGAATTCTTTAATGTGAAAGAGCAAATCTTGAAACATTTTGACAGTTCATCTGCATCACAGCAGCAACGTGGCAAAACTGAAATGTAGTTGTTGTAACACATTGTTGGTGTGTTTGTTCAGGTATCATGCATGCACCATCAGCAATGAATGTTTGTATAGTGGAGAGAGAGAGAGGGAGGGAGAGAGAGAGAGAGAGAGAGAGAGAGAGAGAGAGAGAGAGAGAGAGAGGGTGAGGGACTTATCTGTTCACACAATACATAGTCACTCAGGCAAGGCTTATAGATTCAGGGGAATGGATTCCATGTCAGGATATCACACTTACCAAACCTTTAGAGTGTGGCACCTTGTATCCAGTCCTGATTTGATGTTGACACAAATACTCCCCTGGCCCATATAAAATCACCTCCACAGACAGTATTTTACAGATGACCTGTTACAACAAAAGAGCATAAGAGAGGTCAATTAATTAGATCCCGAGTAATAAAATCTGCTGAATGAAAGAGGCATGAGCAACATGTCTGGAAGTCAAGTTAATAACCAAGTTTTATGACCTTGATACTGATCCAATATAATTCCACATTGGTAGTGTAAATACTATTAAGTGTGGATGTGCAATTAAGTAAAACCTTTACGAGTGTTTTGATTTGGTTGTTGTGAAAAGAGTGGGAATATACGGAAAAGTTTCGGTGATTGCAAACTTGAAGGTCACAGCAATAAGTAATTTTTACGAGATTACACAGACATAATTTACGGTATATTGAAATAAGCAGGCTATCATAAATGCGAGAAGCAGTTGCGCAGTGACCTCTTGATGAGCAGACAGGGTGGTAACAGCAGCAAACACATATTTATATTTTTTTTTCACAGCTAAATGTGGTAAATTGCCAAGGCACTGTTTTAAATTGCACCCCAGTAGCAGCAGTTAAATTAGGGTTAGTAGTGCTTTGAGGTACAATGCAATTCAAGCGCAGCAAACTGAGTGCAAAGGTAGGATGTATTCCTGTTCTCTGTTGTTTACCTGTTTGCTTTAATACAGGTGAGTCTCAGAAGTAATTGTTGTCTAGACTTTTTTTAATGAATGAACACCAGTGCACCCAAGAGTTCAATAAAAAGTAATGCTGTATATTAACCTCTCTTAATAAAATGTGAGAGGGGAAAAAGTGATTTTCTTTTTTAAACTTGTTTCTCTTGTTTCTTTGCTTGGACATCAGTACATTCTTTGATGTTTCCATGTGTACTAGTCTTACACTGATGCCACAGCACACTGTTAAAGCAGCAAACCACAGCAGCGTTATATTCCTTCTGTAGTTTTATGAGCCATAGAGAGAGGCAGGGCAATGTAAGGGCTGCTGAGCCCTTCAGACTAAAGTAAAGACTGTAATATGTAAACAAAGCTGCTCATAGGCATACTGATTTACAGTCCTCCCTTGCTACCTAAGCACACAAGCCTAGTTCCCTGCTGAATTGTTCTTCCACTTTAGTGATAGTATGAACCCTTATTTATTTTTTATTTATTTATTTATTTGGATTCAGACAATTTTATTTTTCCACAAACATGCAAATACATTTTTTAATCCCCAACAGGAAAAAAATGCCTCTGTTGTCAGAGATCAAGCATATCCTCAGCCTTTTGATATGCCATCTGTATCTTCACCCTTCTTTGAGATTAAGTAAGGTGGGGTAACCAAGCCACGAAAGGTTTTTAACATCTGTGCAGGGCTGCTGTAAGTGATACTGAGGAATTATAATTAAAGGTTCCAACTGAGGGAACAGTGTTTAATGTGGAGCACCCCTCTGCTATCCATCTGAAGTAATGGGGTGCAATGCAAGCACCCGACTGCCACTCCCCAGGCCCCGTCTCACACTCTCATCTTTACCCCAACTCTGATGGATGGGGAGGACCGGGGGCCAACTCTACAATGACTTCGACTGATAATGTACCTCACATCTCTCTCTTGCTTTTGGCTTTCTTCTCATTTAGCTGGCATTGTGCAGCGTGTACTACGGTGTGAACGATGGCTGGAAGAGTGACTGATTCCAGATTGCGCCGCGTCTTAATTGAGAGAACGTGAATGTGACGAGGAAGCTCTAAAAGAGCCCAAATGACAAATATCGTCAGGGCTGACTTTCAGCAGGTTGACCTTTTCCGAGGATAGTGAAAGAAAAATAAATGTCATAATGCAGGATAAATCAAGCACAGATCATTGCATTAACATAAGGAGAGGCTCTTAGGTTTGATGGAGCCTGGAGATGAAGTCTGTGATAAACATGAGCTCCTTATATGAACATAATGCCCTCCAATGATGCACCTACTAACCTGCATGCTGCAAGGCAATCGTGTGATTAAAATGAGGCATTTTCTAGCATTAAAACAGATGTAGCACTCGGGCTTTAAATAGATGTATAAAATAATACAAGCAAATGCAGTAATCATCTAAAGAAGAAAAAAAACTCTAGATCCTTAATGCCACTTTTATCTGTTTCTCTTCTTATTTTTCACATTGAGAAGAGAATGACTGCCTTCAATTGCTTCAAATGGTGTTGCTCGTTTTTCATGTCTGCTCCAGAAAATCAGTTGTGACAGGTAAATTCTGACAGTACAGAAAATCTAGCCTCAGTCATTAAAGTTAATATTATGTTTCTTTGGCAATCCCTCATCATTTTTGGGCCTCATTGACTATTTTTCTTTATAAGATATTAAGTATTCAAACCTCATTTACATCCTTATTTTTCAATTTGCTGCCGCAGTAGTTTAATTTATTCCATATAATTTCTTTTTCTGAGAGGGACATTAATCATTGCCTGTTCCTTTTAGTGCCTCTGGGATTTTTTTAAATCAATAAAATAAAGGCTCTTCTTTTGCTGAATATGATAAAACATTTTGCCAAGGGATATCAGTGTCCTAGCCAGCCAGCTTCCTCCTTCTTGTTTTATTCATTTTAGGCTTTCCGGACTTGTTTATTTATCTGTCGGCGTGGGCTTGTCACACACACACACACATATACAGGACAGAGAAGGAGAGGTCAGTCTATTCTGTAAAAAAAAAAAGAGGAAAAAAGGTGAAAGTGCAGCCAGTCGTTTTATCATTCCCAGTGAGTGGCCTTCCCCTTGATCATCTTCATAAGACACCACGTGATTTTTTTTCTTTCCATTTTTAATAGCTGATGTGGGATAGTCAAGTGTGAAGAAGGGGGAGGTTGTTATAGAAATTTAACTATCCTTTACAAATTGATTCACACTTCACCAGCGCACAAGGTCCAGTAGGTAAATTACCAGGAGGACACAATCTTAATTCTCTTGCCTCCGTGGCATTGCTGCTGTGTCCGGAGATGATCACAGCATTAGTGGATGTAGATAGTTGTAGCTACTTGCCACAGATGTTCAAAAAATGTGTGATGACATCTCTTAAAGAGAAACTGTGTATATGTCATGAGAATTTGTGTTATACCATAATATGCTGTCAATAGTTTTACCAATACTCAACAATAAAAATTCAGTGAATAAAAGACTTGACCATAAACAACCTAAAGCTTTCAAAGTGTACATCTAAATGAATGGTGGGGTCTTACTTTAAATGGCTGCCCCCCTCATAGTCAAACTGCTCATTACTATGGGGCGTTAATCTATATTAAATTATTATAAAAATGGTCGCCCAAAAGAGTTCAAGTCAGCGTTTTCCAAACATCCACTCCTAATGACATCATTCTTCTGCTGTCATTAAGGATATTAAAAATTCATTAAGAAGAAAAGTACTGCTGAGTGGTGACAAATCAGTGATCATTTCCCCTTCAAGACTAAAGAGCAAAGCGTGTGGCAAAGTTTGAGGTGTATTTTTAAATGACATCATATCATGCGGCTGAGCTTAAATGCCACTGCAGTTGTCAAACAATGCTGTCAAATGGACCATAATTAATTTGCTAAGGCACAAACACCACACTAAAGTTATTTCCAGGGATCGTACATAACTAATGGCAACAGTGAATGGCAAAAAAAAAGAAAAAGAAAAAAGGTATAGACACTGAATTTTTAATGATGCAATACATTTTTTTTTCTTTTTGCATCATAACGCTCACGAGCAAATGTACTCCTGAAACTGACAGAAAATTAAAAATATTGAACAAAAGTCTTCAGGTGCCAAGCATAATCTTCTGGTGACTTTTAAATGTCGTACCATGGTATTTTTTCCCCCTTGGTTGGGGTTGGGGTTGGGGGTTGGGGGGTGGAGGGTAGCAAGCAGGGGGTGGGGGCAACAATAAACACCTTCCTATTAAAAACCAGAGGTAAGCTACACCACTGCAAGGACTGTTCACATTCTCTGGTTTGCTGTGTTTTATAAGCTAATACCTGCCCATAATGTGTTTGTACTTTACATCTCGCAGTACTTAACATTTGCACTCCATTTTGTCGGTCAGGGCCCAGTGACTATGTACAACAATTTCATTTATGCTATAGGGTTCTCGCAGCATTTTAATGGTTTCAACTGAATACACATCTCGTCGGATATATACTGTATACACAGTACGCTGCATTTTATCGATGTAAGCCTATGTTCAGTGCCACCACGGCCCATTGCTCTATCAAGTTTTCTATCAAGATGCTGAAGCCTCTGAGCTTCTAGTAGCCTGTCCAATTCATCTGAGTAAAACAAGCGAAGTCTTTGACCCCCCTTCAGTCTCTCAGCCAATACCACCCACATTGCATCCAAGTCTTGGCCTGATTTCTACAGTAAAGTCTCTCTACAGGATCTCCAGTGTGGGTTTGGGTAACTTACCATATATTTTGCAAGAACAACACTTCAGATGTGTAGCATTAGATTCTCTGTATTCTCTGAACTGCATAAAAAAAGACAGTAGAGCACAGAAGGGTAAGAAGGGTGATTCTTTTCCTGTTTTTTTTTTTTTTACTTTTTAGTGTATTTAGCACCATCTGAACAAGACGGGTGAACTGTTGTTAGATTTACATCTAACAGAAACAGACATCAAACATGGTTTGTTGTAGCACATCACTGTAAAACAGTTAAGCCAAGGAGCTGCATCAGTGTGTCTTTGATTTGCCCCACTAACATTTTTTTGTCAAGTTAGATGACTGAATGTGAAAAAACAAACAGGTATTTTTCCTGTCTGCACTTATTTTCTTAGGATATCTCAGGTTCATTAAAAACAGATGGCTCATTAAATGTGGGTTTTTCCTATTTGTATACTTTATTACATTAATGGTGGTTTTAGTTAACATACAAATGATTTACAGCTCAAGCCCACTTTTGATCAAACTGGGCTGCATTTGGCTCATAAACTAAAATGAATTTGACACCACTGCTTTAAAATTTGAAAAACAAAATTTGGATTTCTTGCTTAAAATATTGCTTAATATTACCATCTATTATCAGCTATTGTAATTACAATTTTGTCAGCAACACTGTCAAAAATTGTTGGAACTGTTTCTATAATTACATTATTACTCTCTTAAGATTTCACAGGATCTTGTCCTGTAGAGGTATTGGGTACATCCAGCTGCAGAATGAAAACACATCTGTATATTTTTTACAATGCAAACTCTGCATCTCTAGCTAAAGAAGTGAAGGCTACTGAATGTGTTGTTTCAGTGCTCACTAGCTGAGAGTTGGAGACGTCATCATGGCTGTCCCATATTGTGACATCTTCTTCTGTGGCTTTACTGCTCATGAACTTTAATCCACTATTACTGGTGCTTGTGTCTGCCATTATGGGTATTTACTCCAAACAAATTACTGGAAACATGAAACACATGACTTCCTGCAGCAAAACAGTAGAAGGAAAAAAAGTTAAAAAACAAAACAAAACAAAAACAACAACAAAGAAGGCAAGCCATTTGCCACCACACCATTCCCACACACATTCAAACTTATGAAAATATGACCATGCAAAATGAAAAATGGATAGTAAGGACAGGATGTGTTTGCCCAGGCTGGCCTTGCTCCACAGAACGCACATGGACAGCGGAGAAGGAGGTGGTAAAGCACAGGAGTAATAATGCTGATGAGATCTTAGCAGGGTGATCTGATTTCATTGTGAATTAGAGTTAAATAGAGCTTCCTGCTGGGCTCATGACCTTAGGACAATCTCCTTCACTACCAGACATTCATTGTTAATATGACATTCCCTGTGATCTTGGCTAATAACAATCTCAGAGGGTGGGGTCTTTTATGGCTGCAAAAGAAAAAAAAGACAGCGCTATTCTGCTTTTGCTTAATGTTTATCTCTTAAAGAGGGAATTGCACAGTGGCATGGCACAAAATGATATGATCTCTTTTAATTCTCTTTCTCCGGTTCTGTTTACACTCAGCTCAGACAGGAAGAGCTAAGAAATCAGCAAGGCAGGGGTCTTGCAGCAGTACACACTGCACCACATCTGCCCTGTCAGCAGCTAATGCCTCAAACCTATTATATTCTGATTGGAAATCTAATAAACAAATCATCGATCTTAATGCAAGCCCACTTTAAAGATTGGGGCCTGAGAGCAACTACTGTTACAGATCTGACACAGCGACACATATAGTAGACAGATATGATCACCTGTGACTTAAATCCTTAAGTCATAGGTGATCTTTTGGCTGAGTTTTAATTAAGGCATTAGCCTTTGCAGATACAGTTTTCCATTTCTTTTTCTTCACAAATTCAGCAAATATATTATTGAATCACATTATCTGTTTTTGCTTCAGTCCCATTACTCACAGAGAACAATCTGTAATGATAGTCTATCATCCACGTGGTGGGTCGTGTTGCACCATTGATTATAATCTTCCAAACAGCTTTTATGTTTATGAGCGATCACCCTAAGCAGTAGTCTGCATTGTATTTCCCTATCTGCTTCGTGTAATTGTATAATTTTAGTCCGATTGCAGATAAAAATTTACTATTGATCAAGACACACACACAGGCAGAACTGCATGGCCTTCTACTTAGCTTTCTGTTGTCTGTAGCAGGACAAACAATATGGCAGAGCTGGAAATCCATCAGAGCTGACAGGTCCATTACACACCAACATCAAGCTGCTTTGAGTTGTCTGAACCTTTTTGTCCACTGTGTCCCACTTGAAGTATTACAAGCAGCTTGAAAGATTGCGGAGAGCATTTTCTGTAACAAACAGAGCAGTTTAATTTTCAGACCATGTGTGTATTAGGTATTAAATTGCACAAAACAATAACTACTGTGGATTATAAGTGGGGCCACCTTTTAAAAAAATATTTATTCAGTTAGTAATAATAAGTGATATTATGAACCCTTCATCACACATACAGTAAAGTCTAAGTGCAGAATTTGAATTTACAATGAGGAATACCCAGGACGTTCATTATGAGAGACTGCTTGCTATTGTTGCATAAGGGAAAGAGCCACTAAATCAGCTCCCACAGGACAACTGCTCCACCAGGTCGCACACCGCTCTGCTTACCCTTTGATGCGCCTGGCTATAAATTCTGAGTGCTGCTCATCTGTTCTTGGTGAGGCAGCCTGCTTAAATACAGGATTGGACATTTAAATGATTTCACTAGTGACAGGCCTGCTGTGACAGAATAACAGATTCTGCTGAACAAATAGGCCATGGAGGCTGCTGGGGTCCCAGGAGTCAGTCTCAAGCCCTCAGGCTCTGTTTTGTTAAGGACTTGTTTCAGTATGGCAGCACTTCTGGAAACATATTGGCCTTGTTACAATGAATGAAATGCTAATTCTCGCAGACTGTCTGGATTGTGGTTCTTTGTGCGCGTGCATGAGGTGGTCACACGCTTTGCACATGGGCTGAAGGAAGAGTAAGATTAAGAGAATTTACAAATTGAGGTTGCAATCCAAAGTAAGGAAAAGAAAAGAATTTAAATTTTAAATCTGGGCTGTCTTAAGACGGTATGTGCATCTGTAGCAATATTTGATACAATCAAAAATAAAGATTTATTTACCTCCTGCAGGACAAAGTAAGGGAGACTAAATTTATGCTGGCGTTGGATTAAAATTATGCCTTATTTTAAAAGTGTGAGTAGTGCCGCTTGTCTTTTGACAGCCTGCATAGGTGGGAGTCCCTGAAGGTATTATAAGTTTATGATGGGATGATGAGGAGTAGGCCAGTCATCGTGTGCTTAAAAAAGCCAACCCAAGCTCTTTCTGAACTTACCTTTCTTTGTGAGGGGGAATTGGACAAAAGCCATAGTTCCCTCTGGTCTGTCAAAGCTATTCTATAATCAACCAACCGTGGCCCTCCCCTTAAAGAATAGGAAGACATTATTCAGCTTCCTCCTTCTGATCTTGGGGCCACAACAAACCATGTAAGCCATGGCTGACTGGTTAAAGCAAAAAAAAAAAAAAAAGAAAGAAAAAAAGCGTGGTGGTGGTGGGAGAGACAATGCCCTCCTGTCAGCAACTGCAGACACAGACAGAGGCCTATGGGCCAGGCATCACATGACCATCGACCAGCATCTCAACCATGGTGGCCATGCCACTGAGCTCTGCCACACAGAGAGAGGCCTTGAACCTCCATGTTCTCAGTCTTCTGTAAAGCCAGATGCCAGAAAGGAGGAGATCAGTTATTTCAAACTGTGGCTACAACACAGAGATGTTTGTTAATCAAAGCCATTACCACATATTTAAGAGTCCAGTGAATGAACTGACCAAAGTAAATGTCATCCACTCACTAAGTAATTCAGCCGTTCTGCTTGCCAGTTGTCATTTAAGGAAGAATTTGTACTGCGAGAAGCCTGAAAGGGTAAAATAAAGTGCTTATTTTATATGTGTAATCAGCAAACTGAAGCTACCACAACACTAGAAGCTTGAGCTCATTTCCATGACTGACTGACATGTAGAGACTTAACACTCACCCAGAACATTTACTGGCTGGATGATCTCAGATTGTCAAATGGCATAAAAGGAATTTTAAATTAAACAGGACGCAAAGTCTCAACACTGCTTTGCTCATCGTAAATTTCAAAAGGACAAAAAAAAAAAAAAAACAGATAGTAAAAAGCAAATAGATATGAATATAGCAGCTGCTAATTCACTTAAGAAAAGCATTTAGTGTAGTTGGGAAGAAAAACACAATTTTTAAATAATGCAAAACATATTTTTTGAATACTGCACTTCACAACCAAAATAAAGCATGACTGTTGATTACTTCTATTAAAAAAAAATAATAATAAATTGCACAGTTGTGTTGCACAAAATTTCACTTCTTGTTGTGCTTGCAGGCTCAGCTGAATCCACTCTGAATGCTGTTATTATTCCACTGAGCAATGTTGATTTCATAAGTGTACTGCCAATGATCAAGGAGTGAGGCACTGAATGTTAAATAGGTAAAGAGCCCCGTGGCAGTAGCATTGGCCCCCTGTTACCACTTAGTCCTATTTGGCTGGCCTCACTCACACTCATAATTAAGACCCCCTACTGTGAATATAAATGGCCCCTCAATCAATAGTGATAGAGAGAAATAAAGAGAGAGAGACATGAAGAGCATGGGCATATCTCAGGGGCAAACATGATAGCATTATGAAAGGAGCAGCTTGAAAGCGGCTTTTACTCTGACAAGGGAGCTAACATCGTAATTGTCCCTCGGGGGACCAGCAGCTCTTGTTATTAGAAAACAATTTCTCCCTCTAGGCCACTTTTTCTTTAGCTTGGGGGCACAGAGCTCGCATTTCGCTCCTCCATGCTGTTATCTAGCTACAGTCTCCTGTACCAGGAATAAACAATGCTGAAAAGTTAGAAACTTTTGATTCACCGTAGTAATAAACAAACAGATTTCCCATTACAAGAAAAGGCTCCTTTGTACTGTATATGAACGCCAGCTAAAATATGACTGCAGGTATAGTAAACCAATGGCATAGTTCCAATTATAAGAAGAAAACGGCATAATGTGCATTTGGTTGAGAAATAGGAATAGCCTTGCACTGCTGCTTTGCTGTTTTCCAGTTTCCTTTGTTCTGTTGCACCTTTATGTAATTTACACTGTCTTGTGCCAAAAACATATATTACTTCAAATAGTTACCTCATCTCCTGGTTAATTTCAAAGGTTTATTTCCCGAAATGAATCCCCTTTGTCAAATCCATTGATCCTTGCAAATCTAGTGCAATATCATTGTTTGTTTAATAAATTGACCTGTAATGTAGATTAAGTTAAGGAGGGAAAGAATGAAGGGGGGAAAAAAAGTGGGGGAAAAAATGCCCATTAACATTTTGCCTTGTGAGTTTGTGTGGTTAATTTAAAACATTTAAGGCTGGAAATGAGCTTCTCCATCAAATGTCCCACTTCCATTTACATTTCTTGCATACAAGTCAATTTGTGGCTGCCCCACACCATAAATCATTGCCACCGGAATGCTGTGTCTGTACCTCTAGACATTACCCTGGCGCATGGTACTTAAAAAAAGCAATTTAGAACTCCATTTGCTCAAAAAACAGTGTGCTTTCAGCAGACTCACACTTCTAGCAAAATGAAGATTAAACAGCATTGCCTAAAAGAGTTTTGTAGTATATGAATATCTTGCAATTGTACTAGTTGTCTTTTTTCTTCTTCTGTGTGATGTATGGTGTGTGAATTGGTTGAATAAACAGGTATTTATTATGTTATTACTGAACTGGGTCATTTTGCCACACAGAAATTAAGATATTGTGGGACAAAGTATTGGTACAATATTTGTAGAATAGGATCAAACTAAAAATATATTGTTTTATCTTATAAATTTTTTGCTATATAGCTTCTTAGAGCTTCTTCTCTGTGCTGCTGACCTCATTCCTTACCTTTTAATGCTGCAGCACTGTGGCAGAGAGAAACTGGAAATAAACCTACAGGTCTGTTTACTGAGCTTCCATTCACCATCAATAATGGGCTGATAAAAGAGATGCTATCTGACCAACCAGAAAGCAGTGGTCAGTAAAATAGGTACAATATTGTGTCACGTATCAGGAAATAATTGATGACCCCCTTCACAGGGATCTCAAACGGGGCATTGGGAAATCATTTTCAATCTATGGCTTAGCAGATGAAACAAATGCTCCCGGCTTGCTTTGTCAATTCTCACTCCTTAGGGTCAAACAAACAGCTTTTCCAGGGCCAGCTCAAAGGCTAGTGTGCAGGCAGCCAAGCTGAAAATATCCCTTGTCCTCCACAAAATGATACAACGAAGCATTTCATATACCAACAGTTTGTTATTTGTCATTGACAAAGTTATAATAAGAGGGGCCTTCATATTCATTGACCAGGTGACCCTTACATTCCCCAAAGCCTCCAGCTCCATCCACACAGACTGCCTGGCCCACATCTCCTCTGTGCTCTCATTAATGTCCCGGCTGGTTCTTTATTAAGACACAAAGAGGCAGAAAGTAAAGAAGAAAAACACATGAAATCATGAAATGCACAAATACATGTATTCACATGGGGCACACACACAAGCATTTTCCTACATTCATCTACTAAACCCTGAGTGATTTATTGACTAAGCAATTAAGCGAAAGAAAATAACTAAAAATAAATAAATAAAAATTCCAAATAACTTGATAAAACCAGTTAAAATTCAACAGCAGTCTTACTCCTACTCTACCAACCACTTTGTATTTTAATGGTCTGTTTTTGTTCTAGCACGTGTGGTCCACTCAGCAACTTCTGGAGCCTCAGTGCTATCAGGAGCCAGACAATGGAAACTATGGATGAAATATTCACGCCGCCCACACAAAAGATACAGCCCAAGTAATGCTCTACCGCTGTGCCAATAGCTAATGAATCAATAAATTTAAATATTTACAATTATTTGTTGATGGAGGTTGCTGCCGTAATTATTTGTTGATGGAGTGTGTCTGAACACACAAATCAAAAATGATGTTTTAAATTAATCTAAATAGATGCACAGTTGACATGTTGCTCCGTTTCATTTTTACATCATTGTCAATACAAAATTCACGACTGCCGTAATTGATTGACGTACAGAAATTATAAACTTGATTTGAAATTGATGCACCACAGAGTGAGCCATCAAATGATGTAAAAAAAAAAGGAAAAGTGACAGAACAAAGGATGACCATTATAATCCATCCTAAACAACATCAATAGGCTTTAGCATGCTCAGTCCTGATACTCTTTCCTTTTCTTATTACAAGATGAGAAAATACCTTCAAGTTTTGTTTTTTGTTTTTTGTTTTTTTCCCCCTAAAACATCCTGCTGTGATGCAGAATTACTTCTCCAGCACTAAGGGAATGGCTTCCATTTCTTCAGCTGGCCTGGCGCTGGCCAAGGGGGGAATTGACCGGGCCACGTGCATGGGAGCCCCACATCTTACACACTTCTGTGTCCATGGGCGTCCTGCTTGCCTCTTTGAAACTGACAGTCTATCCTCTACCAGCAGGGCCTGGAGCATGCTCTGGAGGGGGGTGCATTGTATGGCATTATCAACACAATAGGGCCATATGGGGAACAGAAGGATCTCCCGCTTGCCTTTTCAGCACAAAAACAGTGCACCATATTATGTTTGGCAACGGTCACTTTAAGGTTACAGTTTTTAGCATAACAACTGATGAGAAAAGGGAAAGTAATTTTATTCCCATTTAGTACTATTATTGGCACAACATAAGGGTGTGAGATTTATGGGATTTGAACAATACCCTTCGTGGTCAACACACTGACAAAGGCTTGGGGAGAGATAATGGTACCACATCATGTTCATCAAATCAACATCATGTCGTAGACGGCTGCTCTGCTGATTTGTGTGTGTTGACTTTCAGGCCACATTATATAATTATTCCTTTCCCCTTGCTTCTTTAAATGCATATTTGCCCCCCCCCCCAAAAGAGAGACACCAAATAATAATCCAAGTTACAAAACACATGTATGTGCTGATTTATCCTGTTGACAAATCCAAGAGTCACAGACATGAACGTGTGCAAACACAAACGAGGCGGCCGTGACGTCACATGCAGGGCGCTGCAAAATGATGCAATTATAAATGTCTGAACATCTTGTGTGTTGATTGGAGCATTGCAGATCTTGTGATGGTAGACTGAAGATCCAATCCATTCCCGGTGTATGGCATCTTCACACACAGTCAGCAAAGCAGGAAAAATCATATGGTGAAGTGTTGCTTGATCTACGACAAGTGCATCAATGCCAAGAGACTTTTTTTTTTCTTTTTTCTGAGAGGATGCTTTAAATATCCTCAGCAGTGAACGGCTGGATTCTCCTGAGATTGTAGAAAAGCTTTAATCAATTCAGCTGAAGATGTTTAGTCTTTATCATGTTTGCAAAACAGTTTCTTAAAATAATTTAATAGCTGCAAAATATATGCACTTGAAATTATTATTTGTACCTTTGGTGTCAATAATTATTGGCCTATCTGCATGTAATGAATTGACTATCCTCATAATCTGGCTCATAATGACTTTAGGACACCAAAGGGTCCTCTAAAGAAGATGAGAGCCTATTGATCCACAAGATAAATGCTCTTTAGGATGTTAATAGTCTAATTTGCTTTAATGATTTCTCCTAGCACTTCCCCAGTCAAGGACAGGATAATATACACTTAAAAAGGCATTCTAAGCAGAGGCACAGCAACTGGACGTTTCCTGCATAAAAATGTAGGGCATTTGAGTCGAATGTTTGAAATTGATGATCAACCCCACCATTAGTTTGTCTTTATTTGCTTCCTTCCAAGGTAATTATCATGGATTAATGCTTTTCTGAAGTGTCGTGCGAAATAACATTAGCAGTATCCATTTCAAGAATAACCTGCCCAGGCTTAATAAGCAGAATAATAATGCTGCCAGGTTTTTCTTTGATGCGGCACTAAACTGCACAGTGAACACATGGTCCGTGGAGTGGAATGACAATGCATTATTTAATTAATAAGCTGTCAATTATCAATCAAAATTATCCTAAAGCTGTTTGTGCCATGTATTGATTTGTTTTATTGCTAATTATTTGTTTTTTAAAAATGAAAACATTCCTTAAATCCTAACAAGAAACAAGATTTTGGTTCATACAATTTTTGAATACTAACATATATATATATATATATATATATATATATATATATATATATATATATATATATATATATATATATATATATGTGTGTGTGTGTGTGTGTGTGTGTGTGTGTGTGGTGTCTTTTTTTTTTTTAATTAAGCATATTCCAGATCTGTCTGTTAGTAAATCTTTGCTCCTTCCTATAAGTAACATTTTAGGATTTTAGCACACACACCCCCAGAGCAAATTTTAATCTCAGACAAAGGCAGTGTAGTATGACACACCAGAGACAAGATGAGCTATTGCTTTAGCAGTTTCAGGCATAAATGACATTGACTTCTGGGAGATGGAACTCTTTAACATGCTTTGCACCAACTGAGTCACATCTGCCGTTGACAAACAGCTAAGGAGTAACCTGGGTCTATGTTCTCTTTACTGGCAATTTTTACATTTTATCATTGAAGTCAATGAGCCAATCTGCAATTTACGCCGTGGAGAGCGGGATGAGTGTATTCAGAACCCGGTCACACACCCAATCTCCTACTAAAGAGCAGCGATAATGTAATAATGCCTCACTGATGTGCCAGGCAGTAATGGTGCTGAACATCTCCCATTCATCCAACACTACCTGATCATTGCTTTAACGGAATAATACATTACGGCTGGAAATAGCTGTAAACCTCCAACTTTATCTTGGGAATGTGCACTCCTTTTTACCTCAGGAAACGTTCCTGTCCCTCGGTAATAAAAGGTAGAGCTATCAGGATGAAATGAAAAAGAGATTGAAACCCTTCTGTCTCTGTCAGGCAATGCACAGATACACAGAGTATGGCTGTCTTCTTATTTTGTAGCCTACAGGCTGTTTGTATTATTATGAAAATAGGTATTATGATCTTATGCTTTCACCAGGGAAAAAAAAGATGAAACAATGGAGACGACTGTTCTTGTCCCTTATGACTGTAAAGTAGGTTTGATTGACCGTTATTTCTCTCAGTTTCTTATACCTGTCAATTCTTTCTTCCTTGACAAATGACACTTAGCCCGCTGTCAATAATGGCCCACGTAAATGTGCTTAAATGGGCCAGGGCTCACCAATGTTCATCCCATTCAAATTACTTTCTGCCTTACATAATTACAGAAACACGATATAAGAGGGAAGTTCAAGCACAGAAGCAGTGTAATGTATGTAAAGAGGAGAAGGCAGAGATGCATACTGTATAAAGCCATGTTATTTAAGGATACAGAAGCATAAATGACACAGTGAACAAAGCTTTGTGATAATTAAGAAAAGACAGAGGCGCAAGAAGGTGACATCAGCCATTAACCTTATATCAGGCCATTTTGTAAATCAATGTCACTCACATTTAATAACAAGTGTAATCAAAGGAATTATGCAAATTTAATTTGATGCCTCTTGCATTATGCAAATCTCAGCCAAATATAATGAATCCTGACACCTGACCAGTGCAGTATACGGCATGGGTGGCTCTCATTGTTAGGGGCTGACTTATGACAGTGTTTGGAGGAAAAGACCAAAATGAAAGGGGGGGGGTGAGATCCATTGGAGAATATCACTTATATTATTGCTACCATCTACAAAGAGTCACTGATCTGTGTTGTGTTTTCCGTGTTCTGCATTTGCTATAATAAAGACATTTAGATTGATTTGAGCTACACTGGATGTTATTAAAAGGTCTTTGTGTAAATTTGTCTAGCGATTCAGGAAATGTTTCTGTAACAGATTGAACACACTGAAATACAAGAATGAAAAACAAACAGCAAATGTCTGTCGCAGAAGCAATTTTCCACGTGCTGTATTAGTGACCAACATGTCTGTATGACCCACCCACTCTGACAACAACCCCACAGACACACCGTTACAAGTGGTTCATAATAACAAGGGGGACTCCTCACATCAGACTCAGTCAGCTGGTTCGCTACAACCAAATGTTACGGAGTAAAACAGCATGTCATGCTGCCATTTGACACGGTGAAATAAGATTAGATGAGATCCATTTGAAAGTGCAGGATGTGCAGTGGCTTGCCAAGTCCAGCATACAATCTGCAATATACAAACACCAAGCAAGAGGAGGCATAAACAGTGACATGCTTACAGAATGATCCTGCTGGCTCGGTTTGAAGGATGCTGCAACATTTTGGATATTTCTAATTCTATAAAGTGGAATTTGGGATCCAATATTAACTCTAGTTACTGCTATGCTTTAATGTATTTAACATGGTAAGAGGGTCACTGAGATTCCCTCTTAGTCTGCGATCCTAGACAAAATAATGTAAAAATATAGTTAAAAAGATGCATAAAAAGATATTTATGAATGGTGACACAACAGGATGTCAGATAGATAGACAGAGCTTGAATGAGATTAATCTATACTGTCTCAATTAATGATCCACAGAAAGACCAGTAGAGACAGAGAGAATTAATTAAGTCATCTACTGTATTAGTAAACTAACAGAAATATCAAATGGTAATAACTCTAATTGACTATTACACATAAATTAAGAATAAAACAGTCCAGTGTCACAAATATATTTCTGGTTTGTAACTGAATACCTTTGGGATCTGGACAGTTGGTTGGACAGAAAAGAACAAAAAAAATAGCTTAATTTAAAATCATATCAAGTTAAACTAACTATGTCCTACTCGATTTACACTATTGTTTCTATGAGAGGCTCTACAGCAGGATTTGTGTGCCTCAGATGTTGTATGTTACTAAGGAGTTCTTTAGTGTGCAGCGTTCTTGGAGTAAAATGAGCTTCGATCTGTCCCAGAGGTAGCCCATCAAGAGGTGGGGAGGTTAGTTGGTCGTCACGGCCATCTAGACCCTGGCCTGTGAAAGCCTGCCAGAATCAATGCTAATTATGCTGCCATCTGCGAGGTGCCTGTGCTAGCTTGACACCTGTTCACTTCCAAGTGACATACAGAAACTTCAATCAGGGTGGGAAACAAGACACTAATGCTGCTGAGGAGGGAAATGATTGGTAAAAATATCGACTGATGATTGTTAGTGGATAACCATCTGCAGAAGGGATACCTGCCATACCTGAAATCTAACTGGGCAACGTATATGTTTTTATACTTAAGCGTTAAACATCAAGTCAGCCATTGCTGGCTCAAACAGAACATAATAAAACTTATCTTCTCACTGTTACTGAAATGCTATGTACAGTACACGCCCACAGAAAATGTCTCATTGACCCCTTCCACTTTGTCAGCAGTCCCAGCTCAGCCTATGCATGTGATAAATGTCCCTGGGCTAAAGTAACACTGTTCCCTGTCCAGATAATTTATCATGCAAAGACAATCAGTCAGAGCACTTGATTAATATTTTCTGGGGGATCTTTTCAACTTTGGAGGCTGATCTAGGCAGCCACATTAGGCAGAGTGCTTGCGAGAGGAAACCAATAAACTAGGTTTGGCTGTTTGCTCACCGAGACCGGGGGCCTGTCAATTCTTTGCCCCTTGAAAGAGATCTGCCATTAAGGTGACATGAGAAACAAATGAGGCCAATTTCTCCTCCAATGTCCCATCTGATATGTCAATAAAGGCCCAGCAGCCCCAGGATGCTCTGAGATGGATTTTTCCTTGCAGCTAGACAATCAGTGGAATACATCTAACTTTCCTCCAATAGGTGAATCACTCAGACAAAACCAATGGACTCGTGTTAAGTAGTAGGTGCAGATCTGGTTTCAGACAAATATACGAATAAGATTAACTTCTGTGGGTTTTGTTTTTGATCTTGCAAGATAAGCTAAGCCCAGCAATGCATTTGAATGACTGTATGTTTGTCCTGCTGGGTAGAAAACTGGGGGGTGGGCCTGATATGAATGTTGTGATGTAGCAACAAAGCATTTCATCTGTATTTTTGGCCAGTCATCAGGCTAGAGCTGTATGTGTAAGAGGTTTATGAAAAATGTATTCCTATCCAGCAGAGGCAATTTCTGCTCATGCCACATGGCAGGTGGATTGACACAGCTGACTGAGATTAAGAAGCTAAATTTCAGTTGCTTAAATCAGAAACTGGGTGGCCAAATCAAAGTAGAAAAAGACGCTTTATTAAGAAGGCCAGCTGTCAGCGGTACACATCAGGATTTGAGTCTGTTTTGCTGCATGCAGAAAGAAACTCAGCAGAGAAAAAAAGGAAACTGTTAACCTTGGGAGAAAAATAAATGAAAACAGATCGCATATACACTAAACAAAACCGATCAGTGCATGTAGTGAAGCAGACCAGTGTTTTAGCCAGCCCCAGTCAAGTACTGACAAGCAGGGATTAGAATGGATCACGATTAGAAACAACATTACAGGCCCACATGTGGTTGTGATACTTGCATGTAGAATTATAGGCTCATCTGGCGAGCCGCAGCATCGATAAGCATTCATTACGTATGCAGCTCATAAAGTCAAATGTTTTTCAATAAATATCATGGGAATGAGGCTCGAGATACTCCACATTCACAGACTTACAACGGCAGCATATGTTGAGGTGGATTGAGTCCTCAGGCTCCAATCTGGCTCTCTCTCCCTCGGACTTAGAAGATAAATTATGTGGGCTATTTTTCCATTATGTTAATCAAAACACTTGCCATATGCATTACTATTATTAGATTGGTAACAGAAGACATCCTGTTTTCAATGTGAAATTGTGAGACTGAGCCTTAATTGATCACAAACACAGTTTTAGGATAGACAAAGACAATTCAACAGCTGGCTTTGTTTATATCGCTTGTTAACACGTTATATATGTTTTATGGTGTGTCAATTAATGCTGTTTCATATTACAGCGGCAGCGTATTTACAAGAATGTCTCGATGTGTAATGAAATGCACAAATGACAAAGAAGGCACTCTAACTTGATTTTTGAAATCCCAAAGACAATATCCATTCCAGCTGCTTTTCCGGAGCCATTTATGTGCTATCAATGTGAGTGCAGGATGTGGTTTATGCGGCTTTAAGTAAAACAAACAAAACAAGTGCCAGAGTTCTGGCACATAAAAAGGTCTGAGAATGTGTGTCGGCCTACCTGAGTTGTGCTAATTGATTCTGAGATACACATCAGGACTCAGGCACCATCTTAAATTCCAAGGTTGCACTTATAGACTGCTGGACGTCCTTGACTGGAGCCAGACGCAGGTCTAGAGAGGGCTGTTTGGCCAACAATGTCATTGTTATGGCCTTTGTCATCTCAATTAGCAGGCTGGTGCTAAAACACAGAGCCCTAAGTGGTGGCATCAGTGTTAACCTGGGACACAACACACTGCCCATAAACTCCAGCACTTATGCCTACTGCTGACCACGCTGTTTGTCTCTCATTACCTTCCGGCAGCAAAACGGGGCCCAGAGGTTACACTAATGACCCACTCTTTCACAAAGTTACTGCAACTACTGTGTTGTTGTCAGATGGAGGTATGAAATGAAACAATTAAGTTATTTTCTACACGCAGGTCTGGTCGCTCAGAAAGATTTGTCAGCAGTTTCACTGGTGTTTGAGCTGGGTGATCTAGCAGCGCATCTCTAAAGAAGGAAGGTCAGTATATCATTACGAGTGCTTTCCCACTGTCAGAAACATAGCTGATTAAATTAGTACCGTTTAAGGTCAATGTATTTCTTTAATCAGTTGTCCGTTTTGATAATCCCTGGGAAGACTGCTCCTCAAACTCATTCCTTTGTAATTGGTCCTCCTTACTGGCTCACTGTTTGTACTTTAATGTTTCCAGCATTTTCGGCACAGGCAGAGCACATAATGCTGTGCATGTTTAACAGTCATTTCCATAAGTAAGTGCAATTTCTGTACAGTTTGTTCCTGTGTAATGAACTGAAATCTTGTTTGTATTCCCCCTATTTCACAAGGAAACCCACTCAAGCAGCTACACGGGAATTAAAGCAGCTAAAAATTAAAAACCGGCACTATCTTTAACTGAATGTCACACTATTAGGAAATAAAATCAATTACTTGCATACTAAATAGTTCTGTTTTTGTTATTTCTGATTTCATATTCGGTGAGAGTCCCCCACCCACCCACCTCGTTGTTATTGTCTGAGTCTATAAGTGACCTTAACAAGAAAAAATGCAAATGATGTGCGAGAGAAAATGGCTAACATTTATTTATCCTCGCTGTTCTCTTGTCTTGTTGGTGTCATTAGAACAGTTCGCTGCGTCCCATTCTCTCCCATTATCTCTGCTATCAACGCAGCACAGCAAGATTCCAGCAGGGCTATAAATACTTCCCCTGGACCACATACGGCTAGCACATCATCTCCCAGACACAGCTTAATGATGGAAAAAAAAAAATCTAATGTCTTTTTGCTCCCCTTTTTTTTTTCACATTCTCACAACACCATGAAAAAAACTCAGCCAGCTTGCAGAAGTTACACATACACTTAGTTCAGAAAAATACATTTGCACCTAAGTATCAGTCTAAGAAGGTGTGAGAGGAATGATAGATGTCTATCTTGATCATCCACTGGCACAGGTTTTTGTCGATTGCACCAGGGTCACTGACTGGCTCGGTAAATCCATTAGAGCGAGAATGCAAAAAGGACACTTTATCTGAATTCATTATAAATGGATCTATATCTTATGTTTAGGGCCAAGGACACGATTTGTATCACAATGCAAATATCTATCATTAAATGTTGACAGTTCATTTTTCCTGGCAAAGAAAGAAAAATGTTTTCTGTCCAGCACTCTTTCTGTGCTGTTCTTTTCCCAATAAGGTGCCACCATGAAGTTGAAGCTGATTTGTTGTCTAAATTGAATGGTTTGTCATAATTTCATAAGGGGAAAGTATCCGGTTTTATTATTTGCATGTATTATAACATTACAGGTACACAACATGATAAATGTTGTGAAATTTAACCGGTAATGCGAGCATGCAGCAGAAAATGCTGCTTGTGTGTATTTTATGATATTGGGAAACAGCAAGAATTGAGAATCTGTTGTTTTTTCTTAGTAACTGCAGTAAAAAACTTTGCCTTTTATACCAAACTGTTGTAAGGTAAAATTACTGCTTGCTTCTTGTGTACAGTAACCCTGTCCAAACTCTCCTTCATGCAAACTGACACATCATCACTTCTTTGTACTTTGTCCAGTGCAGGGAGTTGCATTGCTGAGCACATGGCTGGGCATGTCAGTCAAAGAGCAAAAGTAGCATCCCGTTGTGTTGCTATCTAAATAATGGCTATAAAGTGTAGCTAACGGTGTCCTCTGAAACGTGCTCAGGTGGAAAGGACTAGACAAACAGAGACAGCCACTGCAGTGCTCCCTGACACAGAGGACAAAGTGAGGGCCTCATTTCCTCTCTCTAATCAGTGTTTACATCCACCCCAGTGCCAATGGTTGGTGACTGAGCAAGATGTGTATCAATCACCAAAGGCAGACGCACTGGGGAGGACACACTCGTTCACCAACTCACAACACAAACTTTGACAAACAGAGACACGCCAGCCTGGCACCATGGAAAGCAACACTGCTTTCATCTTAACCTCTTCATTTTTCTTGTTTCCCTTCATCTATTCTCCCACTCTCGTTCTTGCTCTATCGCTCTCTCTCTCTCTAATGGAGGCACAGAAATTACAGCTAATTAAGGATGTAAATGGTGGCAGAGAGTGACTTCTAATTCTGCATTAAATTGTCTCTTACCTCAGCAGAAAAATTTATCATAGAAGTCAATGTCAACTTTTACTGGAGTGAGTTATTTGCATTTTTGCATGCATTAATTCTGGTATGTGCAGTGCCTACAGAGCCTTCCAGAGGGCATAAGCTGCTTCCCAGGAATCGGTAGGCTTCACAGCTCTTCCTCCCCTGTATTTTAATAGCTAGTAAGCATTTTTATTCACAAAATAAATGCTGTACAAGACACACTAGGAAGCACAGCAGGCAAAGACAAACACGCCGAGGATTCCATGTGCCAAGTCTGCATACCCCTGCCACTTACTTCATTCCACAGCTGTTTACAAGGTCACAGCATGACCACAAAGAGTGAATGAATGTATGAGCCACAGCACAACGTGAGGAACAGAACCCTCAGGTTAGTGTTGCAGCTGAATACATTAATTATCTTTGCGGCCGTTCTTCAGGTGAAAGAAGCAGATCTGAGGCGCGGCCAACAAAAGTGGTCTACATGGACTGCAAAGTCAGAGGGCACGGCAGCAAACATGTGGCAGGTGCCAGGCTGCTGGGTTTGAGAGCTCGGCACCAGGGACGAGAACGATCAGACTTATTATGGCGTTTCTGCAAAGTCATTCTGTCACCTGCATTTCAGAGGGTAAAAGATGTCTGAGTATAAATACACTCGTGCTGCATACATGTAACACTACCTGAACAGATAAAAGATAAAATACTCCTTGGCTCTGACCTCACGGTGGCCCATAGATTGTGTTTGCCTGGCCATTGATTGACCCCCAAGTGAAGGACTCATCATTCTCTCAGCTGTTCCCAGGTTTCATCCAGCTCAATCCATTTACATTTTAAGCACAGCTCTGCTCGGCCTAATTAGTTCCATGGCTCCATTAGTCTACATTGTGGTCAATCCATTCATCACTTTGCATGTTAGTTAAAAGCCCATTTCTCTGATCCTGTCACTATTCTCTGCCTATTACTGTTCTGTTTTTTTTTTTTTTCATTTTCTTTTTTCTTTTTAGAAGGGGCGTGAGAGGGATTATGGGTAACTAATTAACAACCGTATGGCATTGCAGTAGGCCCAACCTTACTGGTACCTTGTGGCTACTAATTAGTATATTTTATAATTTGTGCAATCTATTTGAAATTTCACATAAGTAGCTACAGAACAACACATGAAAGTGTATATTCAAAAAATAGGCTTCATATACTGCATATTTAACTAGGAGAGGGAAAAAAGAAGTATACTAGGAAGCAATGGAGATAGATAATACGAAGTACAGAGAGGAGTGGTAATGATCCCTGCATTGAGAGACTTGGCTCACCCACTGGCATACTGGCTCGTATGGTCCACTGGTTCCAAACTTGCTGAGGTCTAAAACTCACATTACGCCTCAAAAAAAGGAAGGCAACCAGGACTTCAACACACTAAAGCTAATTAATTCTTGGACATAATGAGACATTATCATGTGTGACGTACACTTTATATACTCTCAGGGTACTCGCTGCTATCAGGAAGCGAACAGTTTGCAAAAACTTTCTGTGACACAGAGGGACGAGTCTGAGGTGATAATATACATTTAGTAGTTAAAGGAAAGGTGATGCACAAGGATTTATATTTTGTTAGTCTGTTTCAGATTTAGAAACTAATGCTTCCGTGTCCAGAAGGAAAACACAAAAGAGAAAATTAAAGAGAATCCTGAAGAGGTTTACGTATATATCTATTGTGTTTGAGTAGCTCTGCTGCTTCCTTGGTTGATTATACTCCTCTTGTATTCACTTTACCTTTGTCAGGTCACTACCACTTTGTGTCTGCTTTCTGCTCAAGACAAGAGGAGCGAGTATACATCTCAGGATGATTCAGTGTCTGGTACAGTCCCTGAAAGCGGAACTCATTTCCAGGCCAAGCTAACCCAGAGTCCCAGCAGGGAGACATGAAGCAATCTCAGGCCTGTGATGCCCTCCCACAGTACCTCCTGCCCTCTCACTCCCACATCCTTCCCTTTTATCTGGAATCTATTTTCCTGCCCCCCCCCCCCAGGTAACTCCTTCTGAAATTTTACATCTCCTCTCTCTCTCTCTCTCTCTCTCTCTCCGGTTTCCTCTTCCCATGATGGATGAGCTCCACTCTGGGGTGTCTCAACCTGTCCATCAGTCCCTACGATTAGGAATTAAAAATTGCCAACGTTTCACAAAAGCCATCCCCCATTTTTTTCTCCAGCTCCCCTAACACCGCTTCTCATCCAACCAAACGTGCCATACCACTGCCAAAACCACTGCCAAAACCACTATATCCAAAGTCTCATCACCACCAGCACCAACATGACATTCCCATGCAGCCTAACATACTATCCCCAATTCAAAAGCACCAAACACCTACATTCATCTAAGTGGAGGAGAAAAAAACATAATTTATTTTGTACTTCCCAGATAATTTACTTTTTTTCTTTCCTTTCTACAGGAATTCTCCATTTCCCTATAAAATGAAAATTCATCTAGAATTACATCTTATGTCATCATTATGTTTATTAAGCGTGGATGATGTATATGAACAGCGCTGGCTTGCCGCTGAGTGCTTAATGATGCATAAGATTAAGCCGAGGCTCTCAGCTGCGCTGTGACTCCCCTCTGGTACCCATACTGCCGAGGCATGCTGGGAGTACAAGCTCCAAACGGCCATCAGGTGAAAGGAACTAACATCTCTCTTTTTGTCTGTGTGAGTGAGACTGAATGTGTGTGTACTTATGTTTTGTGCACATCGCTGAATGGGAGTGTGTTTCTTCTTACACACATGTAAGAGCTGAAAAGGAAGGGTGCACTATCATCGTGCTTTATAGCATCTGTCCACCTATATTAGAAATAACTTACTTTTTTTTCCTTGCTCACTGTGCTCTGATCATGCAGTTTTCTCTCTTTCATATCTTTCCTGTCTCTGCTTCTCTATCCATTCCCGGACCCCTTCCCTCTACGTCCTTTCTCCCTTCATTTCTCTTCTCCCCTTCTCTCAGCCACACTGCTGTTTTGCCGCAGCAGTCTATGACAAAAACATTATCCTTCTGCTGCTAAACAATCCAATAAACCTCTCCACAGGGAGGAAGTTAACCTCTTGTCTGTTCGACTGATGCCTTCTAGACCACGTGATGGCTGCCACAGTAAATTCAAATCATTAGTCTCCTTGCCCCCCATCAGAGAAAAAAACTTCTATTAGTAATGGAGACCTCGTAAGAGACCTTCCACAGAGAGCACTGCCTTCCCAATTCCCAGTGGAGAAATCCTGCGCAAAAAACTAATTCTACTTTTAATAATCTGTCATCAGGACCAGAGGCAGTCATAAATTATGTGGGGAGCATGTGTGAGAGCGAGCCACAAGAGGGAAATCAGGGTAGAAAATCGGAGCCCAAGTTTGACAAACTTTCCTGAAGATAAATAATAACTTACAAACCGGATTAGTTGTTAAGTCACAGCTGAGTGCATAGTCAAGCCATTCCAATCAGCCAGTGCAGATGAAGAATTTATAGGTAGAGCTCATCATTTGTTTTCCTGCTCTCCTCCCTCTTTTTATATGCATGCCACCTTTTCTCATTCCTGTCTCCTTCAAGCTTATTATATTCAGGGCCTGTTGTCACACCCTGGGCTGGTTTTATCATTAACTCTTTGCGTGCCAACCACTGACTAGGTGTGAAATTATTTTTTTAAGCCATTTTTTGTTTGACAGATAGGCTAAAGCAAAAGGTGACAGAGAAAAGAGTGCCTGGCTTGAGTTGGAAAGTAACCAGCCAGTGCAATATGGAGCCTCTAGACCTTAATTGACAACTCAAACAAAGAAAACCATCATGGGAGAAGCATGGGGAGGGAGAAAGACACATTTGAAACATGACCAAGGAGCTTTGTGGGAGTGTAAGAGAGAAGGTTTTCAGCCGCAAGGGTCTGCTCTTTGTTCCTGTGTCAATATCTCTGTAAACCATCGACATGCATCATAATCGCTCCCTTCTATCAAGTGCAGACTAAAGAACAATCTCCATTAGGTGACAGCGCCCCGGCAGGTTGATAAATGCTCCCTGACGAAAGGGAAGGAATTGCGTAAAATAAAGAGGCATGTTCCAACAAGTCTTGTCAAAATGGTATTGATTTAATCATCTGCAGAAATACACATTCTTGGTTAGTGTAGCGTGCAACAGAGATGGCAGGAGCAGCAGAAGCTGGGATACGCTTTACAGTTGTTGACGCGGAGACGCTCTCCCTCATTGGCTTTGCAGGTGATGAAACACACACTGAGCTGTGCTCTAATTTTTTTCTCTCTCTCTCTCCTTCTTTCCCTCTTCAATCAGATGTTATTCTGGAAAGGGCCTGCAAATCTCCTTTTCTATTTTTATTTAGGGCCAACAAATATAACTTAATGTGAGTGGGCGAGTATATATGTAACACACCGCTGTGACCAGCCTTCTCCTTGGCCTCTCAGCAGAATGCAGAGGCGATAGATAACAATAGCCCTCCATCATCTAGACACACCAATGGTATTCCAGTAGCTGGAGTGAGGTGGCCAGAGGTCTGGGAGTGTTTATTTAACATTGGGGTATTGGAGAGTGTGTCTCACCTTGGGACAAATGGATCCGCTCGCCTTCCTCTGTTGGCAGCCTCAGAGTAAACACTGTGGCAGAAAACTGGAGGTCTCATTGCTCAGAAGTACAAGTTCATCAAGCAGGTGGGTCGGTTCATCACTGCAGTCCTACTGCAGGAGGGAGTGCCTATAAAACACGATCCATGTCTGTATAGATACACTTGGTGTTTTCTAATCTGAGATGTAAACAAGAAATAGCAACCACTTATGACTTCAAATGAAAATCAAGCCTGAACTCACAACTCAAGGGGTTCAACTGGCAGTAAAAGCAGTTGTTTTCTTACAATTGTAATCATTTAGAAGGTTAAAGGGGGTATTATTATCTCTGCACAGCCCATCTGAGCAGTGATGAGGTGAACACAAATAATGTGCATCCCCTACAGAGGGAAGATGTGTGGCTGCTGCCGCTGGGGGTTGGAGACAATCCCACAGTGACCTGACCTTGACATGTCTGAGCGAAATGGTGGTGGAGGCTAATACCTCATCATATTGGGTTTGACTTTGAGCTCACTGTAGAAGACACCATAAAACAAAGGATAACAGTGTGGACAAACAGTCATAAAATACAGACTATCAAAAACGCATGTTGTTTGCCTAATTATCTTTAGGAAATATAGAAAAAAGACCATCCAGACTTATGTAATGTGGGTTAATGTATCAACTGGTATTTGTAGATTTTTGCCAAGATTAAATAATATATACAATATGGTAAAAATTAATGCATGCAATGCAAACCTATTTTTCAGATATTCTTCTTCCTTTCCTGCACAAACAATTTTAGCACCGCCTATCAACTAATTAACACCTATAGAAAAAACATCCATATGAATATACATTCATGGCTTAGCCTATAATGTGACAAAACCACAGTTCCTGTCTGGCAGCAAAACCTTGAGTCCAGTGGTATGGAATCGTATATGAATGCATCACTAAATGTCTACATTACAAAAAAAAGAAACGTCCACTCATCGGAAATCAGGGTATAACTCATCATATCACGCTGAGACTGGAGCTTCAGACATTACTCAGTCCAGGACGACAAGTGGAGAGGTGAGGGAGACACCTCATGTGAGCGCAGACCTTTATATATTACCTCCTGGTCTAAAGTAAGGACAAAGGGAATGAAGATGACTACCCTGTCACGGGAAAAACAGATGAACCAGCCAGACCTGACTGAACTGTTCACTTACTGCAAACTGGGCCCCAAACAACAAACTGCAACCTGACTAACATCTTTTTATTTATTTTTGATCAATAGCCACTCTGGTGGAGTATGTTCATCCATGCCTTATGTCTGCTCACAAAGTATGTCAAATACACACTGAGTATTTTTGGTTTTGTAGGTTATTGATGCTGATATCCTTACAGTCTGCCAAATGCTTTTGAAAGAATGATATGATACAGGCTGTTGTACAGATTCTGTCTACGCTGTAAAATAATTCAGGGATCTCATTCAGGAATTTTTAGAACCTAAATCTACCCAGAATAAAATTCTGACCTTATTAGGCTTACCTATTGCTTTTTAATCTTAATGCTTAATCTGCTAATCATAGTTGGAGCTGCCAGTGACCTTTTTGTAACAGTGTATGGACAGTCAACTTAGTGTAGTGCTGACTGCTAATATGAAATAATAAAGGTGTGATATATACGGCATGCATTTTTTAGTGCAGTAGTGACACTAATCTCTATGAGGAGATTGTGTATATAAATGGGCTAAATGTATAAGTGGGACAATATTTTTTGATATCAGAAGCTAACTGGTTTACATTTCTAGTCTGTTTGTAGCTGAGCAGGTGTTGGTTGCATGCAGCCATGCACATGCATGCATGTAGCCATGGTAGTTGATTCTGTTTGCCATAATACAACAGCAAAATCAGTGGCTGTCGTCTGATGATGATTTAGCTTTTTAAAATTTATCTGCATTCTTAAACACTGACCATAAAACAAAGTCCTGAAAATCCCCATTTTTTGACACTAAAAGTCTGTAAATCTGGCCACTGTCCCCATAAGGATAAGTCAGCAGGCCATAGATGGCTAGATGATGAATCCATCTTATAAATGTGATATTACCATAATATTAACAAAATCTCAAAATGTTCTGGGTAGCCAGGTTCTATCAGCACCTGCTCTGCTTGCCTCTCTTTATGAATGTTGTCTGGTAAAGGCAAAAATGCCCATATGCTTATGTTCGCTAATTATTATAACACCTTACAAAAGTATGACATATAATGACAATAATTTCTTATTTGCATCCACAAATGTTTAATTATGCACAATAAATTTTGATGCCACAGTGTTGCCTAGCAACCATTTACAAAGAGGCTAAAATTACCCATTTGTAGCATTTGTGCACAAATGCAACATCTTAGAAAAGCAATGATTTATTTTTATTTCATGACTGTAACATCTAATTCATATTCACAAGACTTTGATTATGCATGATATATACCATCATGTATCATAGACCAAATAATACTGTATCATGGGCATGTACTAGTAATTAAAAAGTGTATATTTTGTGTCGTAGATTAAAATAAGAGCTGTCCTGTGAACCACTGTACTATGAATAAAGTACATCATCACCCTTACCTGCAGATTTGTTCCAAACAGAGGTATGCTTTGCTCCCGATTTTTTCTGTCAAGCTTGTAATTTCTTGTGACACCTTTCAGGTCACAGAGCAAGAGATGCAAAAAAAAGATCAAGAAAACATCAGAAATGACCGGTAAGACAGATCATTTATGATTTGTACCATCCTCACAATGAGCTAAAATTCATTTTGAATGGATTTAAGATGAATGCGTCACTTAGGGTTCTCCATTTATCTAACAGTTAAGGCAATCTTAATCTTTATGTCGATAATGAAGATGTGTGTGGTATCAGCCAGTCAGGGTAATTAATAGGAATGTCAGCGACATTGTATTAATAGCATAATACATAACATCAATTTAGCATAAATTGTCATTTTGACAAGCCACTTTAATTAAAACTATCACACAAGAATTAAAAGGACCATGGTAGTAATTTTGGGAGACTATCAAATAATGTTACCATCTGGTATTTTTGCATGTCTTCTCCCTGCTAATTATAAGTGATACTCAAAAGGTTAGAGGCACTTTGGCAGATGCAGTGATCACCACCATACTGTTACTGCAATAACCCACAGGTCATTACACTATAGTGAAGACATTATATGATGACCGGCTGTTCTAATATGACAGACAATAAGTATGAGTGAGAAGTTTCAATCCTCTGGCCACTGACAGTGTTCTGTCAAAAATATTACTTTTTAAATGCTACCAGATTCACTTTCAAGCGTGCCAGGTCACATGATGCGTGCGTTCAAACAGGAATCCACTTCAGTCTTTAGTGAGTGGTGATCTAGTCCTGGAATCAAATGTCCTAACCAGTTAAGTGGACAGGAGTAAGCTCAGTGTGGAATTTCATTCCTGTGGGATGCTTTAGGAAAGAACTGAAAAATGTTAGGCAGTTTTTACAGGAAAGGTTGCTTCTTATTCATCCAAACTGTGGTTTCACTCGTAGGAGTAATGCATCCTTTATGCCACTGGATTTCATCGATCTTAAAGGTAGCAGACACTACAGTATGACTCAAGTATAAACCAGTTTAATTATGAAGTTTTTAATTTGCCCATATTGTGCTAAATTTCAAGAAGTTGCAAAGTTTGCACTCTACCTTTCTAAACAAAATGCAGCCACACAGATATGGTGTCAGTTAGTTTAGAGCAGACACGGAGTAAATGTTCAGTAAACTGGTAAATAGGCATCAGCACCCCCATGAGTCTGGATGGATGGATGGAAGGAAGTTAGAAATAGCAGTTTCCATAATTTGGTCAAATTAACCATTGTAAAAATGTGAAATGTGTTCAAATATATGTTTATACAGAGCCTGTGAAAAATAGTAGCTTAGTCACGATTTTCCCTTTCATGAAAATCTGGTTGCAGGAGAGTATATCAACCACCTGATCAACAATTCAAACTAAACACCACAGTCCTATTGTTTGGTTCCTTGGTTTGATATTTATTGCAATTAAATTTTCCAACACTTTGGTCTTAATATGTGTTAAGGTGTCCACAATTTCCAACTGATTCCCCCCTCCCCCAGTATAAGTATCCAACTTTGGCATGGGGTCATACAATCAACAATAATATTACAGTTAGCTACTTTGTGCTACTACAAAAAATGTTCCCATTGTTGATGCCATAGAGAAATAAAAATAATAAATAATAAAAATAATCTGAGGAGTCTACAGTTCCTCAGATCCCAGGAGTGCAAAATACAAGAACATTTAGGGTGCTTTGCACGTAGACGACACATTTTTACAGGTAGAAGAAGTATCTCAAGCCAGTGACAAAAAAGCCAGACTAGCCGCTAAAAACACTGTATAACCATTTAAAGGACATCAAAAAAACCTCCAGAAGCATAAAAGCATAACTCCAATCTACAGGCACAATTATCTCCAAAAATGGTTTCTACAATTTACTGAACATTTGATTATGGTGCACATCTGTCATGCACGAAGGGATTGTAAATTTTGTACTGGAAATTGCATACATTATTTTAATAAAAATGTGACTTGGCAACCTTTAAGATCATTGCTATTAATGGAGGGTCAAAGGAGGTAAGTTACAGGTCCAAAAATAGACATAAGAGGTGGATATTTAAGATAAACTACAACATGTTTTCATTCCTTGGCTAGTTATCAGGTTACTGCAATGTATTGTATTTATCTGAAAGAGAGATATGGCAATTTGCCCATTACTAATTGATTAAAACAATCACCTTTTAACAATTATATACTACTAGGCCCCAAACAATTTTAAAAAATCCATATTTAGGAAAGGAAAAGTCTTACTGTAACAGTTCAGAAACACTTCCCTGATGTCAACCATTAAACATTATTTCTCACAGTAAGTCTCTCAAAAGCGATATCAGTAAGTGAGTGAGTAAGTGAGCGAGCAATAAAAGAGTCAAGTGAGAGTGATGGAATGAGAATATGCATGAGTATAGCGGGTGTTTGCAACAAATGAAAGTACGAACAGCCTGACCTCTTTGCTGACTTGTGTTTTCAGTCAGTCTTCCTGGTTACTATGCGTCATGCTTTGTTTCACCTGACGTGCAATTATTTTTCCCATTAAATACACAACATGTATTTCACTTAGTTTTTCTGAATGAAATTTCAATCAAAGGCCATTACACTCCTCAGACAGAGAAAGTTTAGAAAAATAACAAGACGCAATGGAAAAGAAAATAATGCTCTGTCAACGGAGATGGAAAACACAAAAATAATCATTTGCGCGAAGCAGGTGATGCATATGTTAAAGTGTCAAGAAGCACAGGCGAAATTAATAGCTTTCTGCCATAAGCATTCTCTGATAAATATGATTACATTTGCATACTTCATTTTACTCTTGATCTGCTGTCTTGGTGATTCTTGTGATTCTTGTATGCCCATTCCAAAAGAAAAAGTAATTTTCATTACTGCTCGAACATGAAACAAGTATTTCAGAGTCTCATTAGGGATTTCCCTGCTGTTCGTCCATTGACAGAATCAAATGACACAATACAGAAATCATATGACAGCCAGATGTCTTAAGATGATTCTGGCTCAAGATTAAAAGAAATGGCTAAGTTAGATTTAGTTCACGAGGACACAGACTTTAATTAGTTAGACTATTTCTGCAATGTAAACAATACAATGTGAATAATGTGTAAATCGATGATTTGAGGAGATAGTTGTGGGGTGGGTGGTGGATGGGTTTTCTAGGAAGTGTTTTGTGCCTCATTAACTTATCAATAAGGCCATCTGACACTGTCTCCTATCTGCCCTGATGAGGAAGGCTGTCCATTCCAGTGTAATAGCCCAGCATTTGTCCCACATCTAGACATGTGGCTAAAGAATCAACTTGTAAAGAAAGAAAAATCTTTGGTAGCACGGTTCCCATTTAATTTTTTCTACTAAATGCAGCTATAAGTACTGGTCACACCGGTCATTAATACTGCTTCTAAAATGTCTTGAAATATTTCTGATTGATAAATCCAGTATTATATGCTGTCAGTTAATTAGGTAACCCAACATTATCCTGCTAAGTAATTTGTAAGGAGTCCTATTTATCAGTTCTTAAAGTCTGCGCTTCAACATTGTTGACATTTCATGTCTTTGCCATGGATTGGAATTGACACACATATTTACAGTCTTCATATGGTGAATCTCCGGGTGACAATATTTGCACTTTTCCCCTGCTGTTTTCCAGTTCAGGATTCCAATTAACCTGTGCAAAGCGTGACGCCAATCACAGGACGCCGTATCGACAACGGGCATGAAAAGAATAATGCTGTTAGGATGATGTAGCTTACTGTGGGGACTCCTCCCTCACTGGTGACAGAGAAGTTTGCTCAAGTCATTTATCAAGTCCTCTCTGGCCACCAAGGGGCTGGCGAGTCCCTGGGCCGCCTGCTGCTTGGGGGGCCAGTGTGCAATATGTGCATTTTAGGCCTCGGGTGGGCTGGCAAAAACTGCTGATCTGCTCAGTGCTGCTAAGTTTGATGGATTTGTTGTTGTCATTTTCTTTGGTTGTGTTCCCCGCAACAAAACAAAGAGAATCATTAACTCTTTTGTGCTGCATGGAACTTTTATGGGTTAGGAATAATGCAAAACGAGATGGGGTACAGATGGGGTCAGCTGGAGTATTCTGTTGCCGGAGCCCTCCAGAATAGGGTGTTGAACATGCATGGTTGAGCCTGCATAGAGGGCTGATTACAGAATGATTTAGCGACCACTGATATCCCCCTTTCTTTCTCAAGCTCCCATCAATGGGCTCATTTCAGCCGCAAGAGTGCAACTGGCAGTGTTCGCTACTTATATTTATAGCCGTTTGCTGTTTAGCACCTCATGTGATGCTCTGGCCAAGCTCATGCCCAAACCATTACTGTGTATCACCGTTAGAGGCTTGCTTTGTTTACTGATGCAGGCTTGGCACAAGTCTGCTCTGCCATTTAGGGATGCTGTTATGATCTTTGGTAGAATTTAAAGTGAAATGCAGCTGTTTTTAAACACCACGAGTCACAAAAAAATGAAAGTAGCACCAAAATGGTTAGTCAGTAAATTACTCAATACATCTTTGAATATCGGAATTGTTTTCCAGTTAAGGAAGTGCAACTTTAACAATGTGTACTAGAGGGGAAATTACATACCAAAAACACTTTGAAAATCACTATAAAGACCACTATATGCAAAACCTGCACTAACTTTTCAGCTGAAAAAACTAGCATTTCACAAAAAATAGCTTGTAATGTAAATGACACTGATCTCACAAGTCGCTAATAAAAGTACACTTTGACCTAAAGTAGATGGCCATGTGGTTTGCTAAACTTCAAGGTGCAGACTTGTTTCCTCAAGGGATAGAGTCGAAGATCAAGACAAATCCTCTTATTTTTCTCTGTCAAGTCATCACAGTCTGCGACAAAATACAAATTGAGATTGTAGCAACGAGCTGTGACAGTGTGCTGTTGACTGCAAGGGTTACAGGGGGTGATTGAGTGTGTGTTTGACTGCCCGAGGCCGAGGGCTAACAGTAATGTTACACAGACAAGGTCGTCTCAGAGAGAGAGTAGCCTCAGCACATAATCCCAGTGTTCCTGACTACTATGAACACAGGCCGGCCACAAAATTGATTAAGGTGGAAGAGCATTCTTTGGGGAATAAGATCATCAAGACAACTGGAAGCCTGTAGTTTTGGCAAAAAACAAAGTTGCTTATCTTGGATTTAAATGGGCATGGGTTCTTATTTTTGATGATCTTGCCTCCTAGAAAGAGCCAGCCGCTAATGCTTCAACCTGCGTTGACTCGTACGGGCTGTTGAGGGGTCAGCAGTCATGGTAATAATTTAATTTAGCTTAATGTCATAGGAGCATCCAAGAAAAATGGCTAAACTATACAGTAGCAATATTTTATCAATACTGACCAGAGGCTCAAGCCAACCTTGATATGTCCCCCTTACTCTCATCAATAACACAAAAGAGGAAAGTTATTTTCCCATATAAAACTAATCTTTCCTTTTTATTGTATTTTAATGAAACAGACTTCGTTCTAAGGCAGTAATTCATTCCATTTGTTATGTTTAGACAACTCATTAACATTATCATCTATTATCATTAGACTGAAATTTTAAGCTTCTTCTCCCTTGAGATGCAGTGCGTTTCTTCTCTTCAGTTTGCATTAAAACAAATGTGGACCTGCTGATGCATTAGATTAATGTGCTCACTCACTGCCTGCTATTCCAGCTTGAAAACTAGACCAAGTTTCTATCTTGAGCATCATCTAACCATGTTTTTGTCCAGAAAAAGCCTTTATATGACTGCATATCGCTGTTCTTTTTCCTCACTCGGACAGCACAAAGTGAAAAAAGATGGAAAAACAGGGAAGCCAGAGCTGCCATACCCCAAATTATTAATTCCCAGAGATTTATTTGTGTTCTAATTTACTGACTGATAGAATCATCTACATAGCAGACATAAGCAGCAATGACTTTGTGTAACACTCACTAAATCGTAATGTTAATGAGTTACTTAGACTACCAGATCAAATCCAAAGTTCCTAATTCTTGCTGAGTCTGCTCCAACAGATCAAGCCAGTTGCTAATTGCAAACTTAGCTTTTTTTTTCCTGAATAAATAATGTTGATTAATTAGCAAGTCAAAATAAGTGAAGATGATCTATGTCGTATATATCACTGTCATAAAAACTTGCTGAAACGTTTCGTTTACATTGCCTGACTTCTTAATTACATGCACCCAAACTTTACAAATCTGATGGAAAATGAATTGCACGTAAGGTGAAAGGCCGCATACAAAACCCGCCAACTAAAACCGATCTAGTAGTTGGAGTCATAAAAGGATCTAAAAAGTACGCCCATGGCTCATTAGCAATTTAATAAATTATTTATAAGAAGTTAGGTTCATCTCTCGGTTAAGTTCATCTTTCAGTTTACAGTAGGATTTGCAATCTCTGGATGAGTGAATGAGGTGTGAAGTTGATACTGAGACATGCTTATATTAATGTGTTCATGCAGTGAAGATATTTGCAGAACAGGTGACATGATGACAAGTGTGAGGTAAATAGATGTGTCATCGCAAACTGACCACAGCGTTGGATCAACACTGTCCTTTTTGTCCTTATTTTACAAGCATAGTCTAATCTTCGCATCATATTATCAATTATTTGATTTTGTTATATCAGTTATACAATTTCTGCAGTGGAGTTAAAAATATAACTGAAACATACAGTTTGCATTAGTTACATACCTGAAACTTGAAAAAATCTGTCAGTAGCCTGTCCTCCATGAGCAGTCTGCAGTGACTCAAACCTCTCTTGGGACATTTGGGTTGTATGGCTTTGCGCTCACCGCACTGAATTTATTCACTACCAGTCTCTGGGGTGTGGATTGGGGTTATCTTTCTTAACCCAAACAAAAGTACATTTTAGATACATGAGACATCTTATAGTCGCGCATTGGTCAGATGCTTCACCTTATAATGCAACAATGTCCCATATATATCTTGCCTAATCCTGTCACCTTCAAAATCATCCATTTGCTGGCACTGCACTTTCAGGATTATTTTCCCACATAGTTTGAGTAGCAGTGCTATTTGCATGTTTGTATTGGAGACTGTCATTTTGCAGCTAATGCTATTTTAATGCCAACACCAGAAGTGTCACCACATTTAGGCAGTAGCTCTGAATGTTGATGGTGTTTATGCATTTTCTCTGAAAACAGGCTGGAACTTTTGTAACTTTAAATCTAAAACTCTACACAGACCTTGACAGTTCTGGCCTCCACACTAGCCATTAGTTGATGTTAATGGACACCTCCTCAGGCATTATCTTAATTATTTACCACGTTGGTCATGCACACTTGACCTTAGCTCTGTACTGATAGTGCTTTGGGTGGATTAGACAGCAGGAAGTCAGCTTCATCCAACTTTTGTGGGCAGGACTTCCTCACACCTGCCTGTCAAGTTCAAACACTATACAGTGGTTTTACCAACAAAAAAAAAGAAACTTTAAAAAGACTTTAAAGTAAAATGAAATTAATTGTGATTTCAATTTACATATATTTCTGGCATATGTTTCATAATGGCCAACTTTATTCCTAAAGCACTTTAAAACAGGAAGTGCTGACCAAAGTACTTGATATTAAGGACAAAATAAAAATATATAAAACACTGATACAAAGAATAAATAAAAGGACAAGACAAAAGGTAGAGTCTTCAATGGCAGCCAAACATTGTGTACACTGTAATATAGACAACCTCCATTACATATCACAGAGCTGTGAGTGTCCATCCCTACATTTCAGTCTTATATTTGATAATGTTTTACAGATGAACTCAAATCACAAAAATGTTCTGCTCTAAGACATTCTCATTTTACTCTTGCCTGTTCTTCCAAATGTGTGAATGTAACAAAGGTATGAATGACAAAAAAAAAATGTGTGGCTGCTCTACAAAACTAGTTATCATAACACTGTCAGAGACTTCTGTCTTGCAGACAGTAACATGTTCTTCCTATTCAGCAAGAACAGGCTACACCACAATTGATATTTAGGTAATTGATAATCCCTTTATGAGTGATGTTGTCTATTTGGCACCTAAATCCTATTTTGGTGGCCATCTGGGTTCGCTGAATTGCTCCCTTGGGAGCAGAGGTTATAGATAGGAATTATTCAGAAGTCATTTACTTTTAGAGGTGTTTAGTGCTTATCTATTTTGCAGTTAAAATGCTCACTTTGTGACCACAGATTTTCTTTCCCCCAAAAGACTATCTGTAAAACATATATGAAGTGCTGCAACACCCACTGAAGTTCCTTTAAAATGTTATTATTTCAATTAATTGCTATTTTACATTTAAATATGTACTGAAAGCAAGAGTCTCCATTATGGACTTGAAGGAAACCCATTTGAGCTTTATTTCTTTTCTAGGCAATGTTTGTCTTTAATGCAGGGAATAAACTCTCCGGGCTCCGTCTACATGTAGATTACGAGTGTGATCTGTGTGACAAATGTTAGACTTACACAGGCTTATCCAACATGCACTGTCTGTGCATTTCACTCACTTATTGCTGAGGCACTCTGTCAAATTGATTATCCAGTCAACTAATTCCCATTCTATGTTTAGCTAAAGTATGATAGACTCATTGTGTCCCATGGGTGCAATTCTCATTTGTGTGTCTGTCTGTGTGAGTGAGTATTTATGTGAAAGAGGCTAACTAATCAACAAACTGGGCCAGAAGCTGAATATTGAGCAATCTGGGACAGTTGTTGGTGTGCTTTAGGGCTCATCACAGCCAAATCTAGGAATGCAGTGGTTGATAGAAAACAGCTATAAAGCCGGATAAACATAGAGATGGTGATGATGCTGATGACGAATACTTTTATGTCTGCATTTTTTTCGTTCGTATGCATTTCATTTCAGTCGTCACAAAATTCTTCAAATTCACTCTGACCTTAAAACCAGATTTTACCAAACCAGTGGAATTTAATTTTTTTTAAAAATCATGTTTACTGACTGATTTATCTTTTTTTTTTTTTACATTTTTGCTGTCCTAAAGGATTTTTGTCCACTCTACTTTAAATTCACAATCAATACTGTAAATACACAACAATAATAAAAACCAAAAGCTTATTCAGTACGAATACTACAGACAGAAAATGATATAAACACTACAGTGTATATTTTGTTCTATTCAGAAACAAGTCAAAGTTTAAAAAAAAGCCCAGATTACAGTGCTAACATTGAACTAGTCCATAATGAATCAAGGAGAAAGCTTAAATATTAAAACCACTGAGGAAGTAGAAAAAAGAGATATGGAGTCCATATTTTAATGAACTCTCCATCTGAAGAGTGAAGCAGACAAGAAGTTAAGAGGGAAGTGTTTCTTCACTGCTATATGCAAGTTTGTATTTGAAAGCTTATCCATGTAATATTCAGAAGGATAATCGTATTATCAGAACTAGTGAAAATTACATATTTACTTGGAGAATGAGAAGAGGCAGGGTTCTCATGAAAACCACACTATTTTATTTATTTCTTTATTTAGAGACAGCTAGGTTTAAATATGTGGTATCTTAAATACTGTAATCAGCAGTTAAAGTCTCCGCTAATTTTTAATCTAATGAAATGAACACTAATAGTATTTGAAGTGCACTGAGGAAAGGAAAGTGTAAAGTAGCAGCAACATTGATACCCGTTTTTACCAAACCTGTAATATCATAGAAAAATATATAGACCAAGTATATTTAAGGCCAGGGATATCTATTCTTTAAGAATAATTAGCAGAAAAATGAATATATATACTAATAACTTGCCAAACGTTGCACCTTTTTGACGTCTTTTTAGTAACTCTATATGTTCATGAACAATTTAGATCAAATTTCCTTTTTTTAACTTGATACATTTTCAAAAAGTTACGTCTTTTAATAAAATCTAACATTTCCAGGTATAAAAATGTCTATCATAATTGTCATGATTTCAATTGAGATGTAGCTAATAATAATAAAAAAGGTTAATTGTTAAAGTATTACACTGGTGTAGTAACAGTGGTGCTATATATTCTATGAGTGTTCTCTATTATTTTTTTTATTATTCACATCTTACTGTACCTTTCTGTCTCACAGACCTCAGAGGGTCAGCTCAGGACCATAACAGAGCACAGTTCAATACCAGCCGGTCACACGAGAACACCTTCTTTATTTCCTATTGGAGCAGAAATATCTTTATCACATTATCTGGTGTGTCTGGCCAAGCAGAGTCCTCGGAGAGCAGAGCAGAGGGTGGAAGAGGTCATGTAGAACCAGACAGAGACACTTGCATGACACTGTGACATGTTAAGATCCCCTCCACTGAACTGTGCCTTGCACAACAACATGAAACAAGGAAATGAGCCACAAACATTTTCCTGACCCCCCCCCTCCCCATAGCCACTCAAAGGTTTACAGTCACATGCACAAACAACCCACAAGAACTAAAGCAAAAGAGAGTAACAGTCGTTTACTAACCATAAATGTGCAGTTATCATCAGACAATTATTAGCCAGATTGCATTTTCACTTTTAGAGATTATAAACATTTTGACAAGATGGCTGGAAAAATGATTTGATATCTTCAGCAGGCTTGATTGTTCAACTAGATAGCAGTACTGTGGCCATGTGTTCATCTTGTTTAGTGCACTGAGGTGACAGGACTCCACTGGAAGGGAATTATATGTCCTCCGCTGGGTCGTCTCTCCAAATGAGAGCCATTGCCCCTATTAGATAAAGGTTAATAGTCATTTGCTGAAGAAAACAGCTGATTTTATGTTTGATCCAGAACACAAACGCGACTAAAGAAGGCTATACATTTATTGCGATTCCTCATGAGACCCTTTCTGTTCATGAAACACCTAAATATTTTAATTTTGACCACGTGAAAAAGAGTTTATGTTCATTTTCTCTGTGCCCTGCAGGCAGGAATCAATGACATTTGAAATAATTGTTGTTACAGGGGTAATCTCTGGAGGGAGAATGGGGCAAAACTGTAGAGAAGATTTGAGTAAATTACTGTGTCAGCTTCTATTTATTTGCAACTGGATTGCCAGAGGCAGCACTTCAAGATAGCCATTAGGAGTCAGGGCAATAAAGACAGAGCGTGTAGCCATTGTCGAAAAGTTAGCGTGTAATGCAGCAAGTTATCATCAAAGTGCTCCCTGTGGAGAGAGCAGGGCGCACACTGAGGAGAATACATGTGAGGAGAACCAATTATAGCTCCTCAAATCTCTCTTTCTCAGAGGGAGAGGTCATAAATAGATTGATATAGCTGTGTACACTTGCTGTATATCTCTCCATATGGAGACTCTAGCCTATCTGTATCATTAAAGGCAGCAGCCACCCTTAAACGGCAAACATGTGCTGTACTTTTGGTGAGTACAGTAAAAAGCTAAAAGGGTGAACAAATTGCTAACAAAGTTCTAAATAGAAGCGCAGAAGAACACTTGTGTTTGCAAAGGAAATGTTTTGCCACTGCAAGTATAAAAGAATAAGAAATATTTGCAAACTTATTAGCAAAACATTAGCAAAAGCAGCAACACTGGGGAATTACTGTGTTATAAATCTGACAGTTTAAATTTTGATATTTTTATTAGCACCAAAATATGCTTGAAGTTACCTAACGTTATTGTGTATATTAGTCCATTTCAGAATAATGGCCTTTACTCTGCAAAGTTAATTGCCATAAATAACTTAAATAATGCTAAAATATAATAATCTAATAACAATAATAATTAATATAATCAGTTAACATAATACATAAACACTCAGCAGGAAACCTCTAAATCCTGTCATAAAACAGCAAAACAGCATCATTTCTATTCAGTACACTCTCACACAGCTTTTTGATATTGTTAGGCTGCTTCAAGCATCTTAGAGAATATGCCATAGTTAAGAAATACTTAAAACTTGATTAAAAAAATTAAATGAAAGGTGAATTTGAACTCATGAGAGCCAATTTTTCAATTCTTCCTGCAGCTCTGACCTTTTATCAGCAGTTTTCCTTTAATGTCCCAGTTTAAGGAGCTTGTTGTCTTTGTAATCACTCTGAATTTATCTTATGTAACAGCTATCTACTATATTTCAGGCATATATTCTCACAATATAACTATGCCTCATGGGATATCCTAATTAAAATGCTAATTTCATGAACAATGTGAAAGCACACAATTAGCTGCAAATTAAATCACACAAAGCTGCTTCAAATAACAGGCGAGCATGAACTGGTTAATCCTTCTGCTCTGTTAAAATGAAACCTTCTTGACCTGTTTAACTGCATTTCTGGGGATATTAGCAGAAGTAATGGTAAAACAATGAATATGTAAGAAAGTCATAATCCACAGAAAATACACCTTTTTAATCCCCAGCTACTCAAATATGGTATGATAACCAGCACAGGCAGTGACTTTTAAATCTGGGACTTAAGAGAGGAGGGGGGAGGAACAAACAATGAACAGGAAGTGCAGATGAAAAGGGAGGCTGCATTAATTAGATGACGGCGATGGGCTACCGCAGTGAAGACAAGGCAGAGAGAAAAGGGATTGAAACTGTTTGTAGGGTCTGCAAAACAAATGGCGCAGGTCCCTGCGGGAAAGAGATTATTATGGGGTCTGTGTCTGTCAAACATGTGAACACAATACAAAAAAGGAAGGGAGGTGGGGAGAGGAGGGGGCCCGAGGCAGTGTTGCAGCCTCTGAGGGCCTACGAGGATCCAGGCTCTCCCCAGCAACACTGGTCCTGCCAAAGAATGTCTGTAATCCTCAGACTGACTGAGGTGATCCCGTGGCTCTCCCCGGCAATGCAGCAGGCTTCTCTATTGTCAGTAACGCTCAAAGAGGAGAGGGAGGAAGCCAGAGAGAGAAGGGGGAGGCAGTGAGGCACTGGGGAGGTGGTGTCCTTTCTCAGCCTAGCCTTATGAGTGCTCCCTGCTATTGTCCAAAAATTACAATTGCACTTTTCTGATCTTTTGTCCATTCCTGTTGACAGTGGTTATTGACTAAGCGGTTGGACATGGAAAGGATATGACCCCCACCCTTACCCTCCCTCCCTCCCTCTGTTTTTCATCTTTGGGGGGCCTCCATGAACAAGAGAGGAAGCAGGTTTGAGGTTTACATGTAGCATTAGACTTAAAAAGGGTTTGAGGCAGCTTATGTGAAAAAGCAATACAGAGATGGGCGGAGGCTTTGGCCCTTAGAAAGGCAGCGGGAGAAACAGTAAGCAGGAGAGAAACTTGGAAGAAAGAGAAGAACAAGAGGACGTGGAAGAAGTAGAAAGAACAGACTTTTCCCTCAATGTGAAGATTTTTTTCCACTGTTTCTCCCCTCAAACAGATGCTAAGGCAGATGGTGGTGAATTAGCAGAAAATGGGCAAGAAAAGGAATGAGACAGTATATTAGAAGTCCGGGGAGGACGAACATGATGAAATAAAGATTAAAGCGCCTCTGCAGAGGGAAAGAAATCTCACCCAGGGGTTGTGGGAGGTCTGAGGTGTCATCTCGGAAACATAATGTCCAATGGCTTTGGTGATGAGCGATATGCTCTGGGCCTTGTGTTGCAAAAGACCCATCATACAGCAGCAGCAGGGCATTGTGTATCTCACTGTGGGGCTAAATAGGTGAGGTGCATGATATTAATAAAATAGTGTGGATAAGTTAACAATGAAGGTACAAACTCAATAAATGTAGATCAATAGACAGATAAAAATACTATTTAACACTTTAATTGGATAGAAATGTATGCCCATCTTCATCATGTGCCTTGCAGGAATGTTATCAGTTTTATTTCTATAACCTCTTTTTGGCCTTGTACTACATTCTATAAATCTATAAATAGAAAGCAGTCCACGGCTATTTCTCTAGAGTATCTATTACTTTGAGAGATTGACAGAAATAAAAATAGTGAAAGTGCAGACTAGGTTAAGACTACACAACATTACAACCAGTAATTCTGGCTGCCTATTAGATTTATCTGTTGCAGGGTGAGGAAAAGCATGCACTTTGTCTTCAGACATGAAAACAGCATCTCAAGTGTTACAATTCCAGAGGGGGTAAAGTGGAATTGCTGTTTTTACATTTCTGTACCATTTTTTGCCCATAAGGAATATGGATAACAAATGAAATATTCAGCCACATTGTCTGATTTATCTCTTTTATTATCTGCAAATATCACCCCGGCAATTTAAAGGATAGCTCGCTTCATTCTGGGCCTTTTCGCTTGGGGCCTGACAACCTATCAACTTTATACCGCATAAACAGGTCAGGATTGTATGAGCATTTCTATATGTTATAGTTTAACGTTTTGAGCTCGCAGAATTTCTAAATAGAAATTGAAAAAAGAAAAAAGGGGGCAGGATCCTTAAGGGGATGCTACAGACCTTCTTGCCTGAGAAAGATAAATTTGCACTGTGTCCATTTTTGAAACCAGGGAACAAAATGTTATTAATTTCAAACCAAGTGGAGACCTCCGTATCACAATTTCTCAGGCTGTAAGTAATATGACTCTCCTGGGGAGGATGATTGACTGACAGGCGCTCCAGTCCGGCTTTTTTGTGCGGGCTGAGTGTGTTGGAGCATCCCCATGATCCAGTTTGTCTTGAAGCTGTCAAGTGATATAATAAGCCTTAGTTCTTGCCCACTAAATGGGCTCTGACTTCACAAAACTAATAGTGTTTGAATTCTGACCTGCATTCAGACTTTAAGAAATAGGGAGTTGATTAGGACAACCAGACAAACAGGAATTATATTTTATTGACACTTTAAAAGTACTTATAGATTTCAGTTGTTACTGTAGACATTATATTTATTTATATTCAGCTGGAGTGAACCTTCTGCAAACATTGTGGATTGTGCAAAATGTGTAAATTGTGAGAATTGGTTATAAATATATATTTTTTTGACTGGTGTTGCATTTTGGGACTCCTGTGCAGCATTACCCTCCAAAATCCAGATAACGCCAACTGAAAACAGAGTGTTTTTGTTTGTTTAGTTAAAAAAAGTTTGTGCTAATAACTTCATATGTAACATTCATATTTTTGGCAACATATTAGAGAAAAGATAAATAAATAAATTCTGCAGGACATTTTTGGTAAATAAAATCAATAAAACATGATAGATTTCCTTTTTTGTTGTAAAATATTTATTGGTGGCAATTTAGACATTTTGCCATTAAAAGTTTAGTTTGTGGTAAAAGGAAGGTTTACTACTGCACTCGTTTTCTCCATGTCTTGGCAATGCCAAGATCAATGTAAAATAATTGGCTCATTTTGAAATGAGATGCAAAAAGAAGAAGAACTGAAGCTGATGTCAAATGAAATGTTAAGCTTGTGTTTTTGGTATCTAAACAAGCTACACTGTTATAAGACAAAAACTTTTGAACACACCCCCACCCCCTCAAAAAAAAAAAAAAACCCAAAAGTTTTATTATTGTTGAGCAACTTATCATAAACTTGGCTGAGAATAAAAGATCTGCCCTTTGACCTTGACTGAAACACTCTGCAGAGAGCTGCAGGTGCCGTTCTATTCCTTCTAGGTACTCTGTCCCTCCTCTCTGCATTTCCAAACACACTGCATGGCTAAAGATAGTTATTCCACCTTGAACCGCTCTACATCATCTCCCCTGAGAGCTCAAGTCCCTCTTGTGAAACCTTATACGGTATAGCATTTCTCACTTCCTGAAAGGGGAATAGAATGGTGGGGTGTCAGGGTGGGGTGTATTCAGCATGGCTCACTTTAAATCAAGATAAAAGACTGAAATAGAAAATAATGTAGGGAACAAACCCCTGGATAGCCCAAGGCTCTTAATAGAAACACATGACTGAAGGCTGAGGTGTTGTCAGCAGCCAACGAAGTGCTATTCCTTTTTGATAATCTGGCCCGCCATAAAATTAGAATAGCAAATACCTCCTGACAAAGATGCATGTTCCTCCTCTATTGTGCCATCATAAAATAGAGGGGAAAAACTCCACTGGTGACTCAGAATGCCACAAACTTCAATTTAAATTTACAGCACTGCAAAAAGAGAAGTGATATGCACTCAAAAATTTTAATAACCTATTAAGTTACGACTTCAATTTCATTTTATGAATATTTTCCTTGGGGAGCACAGCCATCACCAGAGAAAGATCGAAATTTAAAAAAGATAAATAGTGCCATTAATCTACAACATTTCTCTTCCATTATCCCTGAAAATGAGGAGTTATTTTTGCTCAGATCCTCACGTAATTAGCTTCTTACACTTGATTCACTAGCCAGAAAATGACCATGTTCAGAAAATTAAAAATTTGTCATTAAGTGGAATTTAACATAATATCATTTATCTTTATATATTCCTCAGCTGACAGGCAGCAGCCTTGGATGTTGATCAGGCTTTTGTGTCAGAGGACTTAGCACTGTAAGAGAAGCAGAGCTGTTAATGTGTGCTCAGTTAGCAGGTGAATATTGGTGATTTTAGCTGCTTTCACTCTCATATTTATCCTACTAATGGTGCTGTCATTTGAAACTGGGAGTTGCCATTTGTGCTAAAATGAGAATAGGACTGAAACACCATGTTACACTGCTTCACTCTATTATGAAGACAGATCTTAACATCCACTAATGTGTCCACTTCAGTCTGAAAAGGCAAGCTGTTTCTTTTTACCTATTTGTTTTCAGATGGTTACATTAAAGGGTTTTTTTTTAAGCAAGTAAATTTTATTTATATAGTTCATTTAAATTTAAAGTGCTTTACAATCAAATAAAATAAACGAGTTTCTGATGATTGATGCTACACCCATTCACAATATTTACATAAAATCATACAACAGCAACCTATCCTCCAACTTTAAATGCAGAATTTAACGTTTTACAGGAAGAATTGAATTGCAAATAAAATAAATCATTAATTAAGCTACTGTATACATCATTATCAAAAACAAATCAATACAAAACAATTTGCATATATTTACTTATCTTTGATGAATTTTTGATTGTGTCTAATAATGTCATTACTGGAGTTTGCTTGGTTCAGTATTTGTGTCTGAGGGCCAGTTAGCTAACAGTTGGTCTCTGAGGTTACAGGAATCTGCTCCTTACATGTGTAATACTTGCAGAGAATTCTAATAGAAATCACATTTTATATAAGCTTACAACCAATATGACACAAAAAAGATATACTTTGAAAGAAGAATATGAGGAATTGTTGTTAAAATCTCAAAAATATTGATTAGAATAGTTTTAGAATAGTTTAAACTTATGTCTTTCAAAGGTCTTGATTGTACTTTTGTGTCTGCAAGTCTGCTTTCTTGTCGCCACGTGAACTTGTCCACTGAGACTTTGTCCACTGAGACTTTGCTTACAATACCCCAACTACGCATATGTACCAGGCAGCGGACTTCAAAGAACCAGAATGACTACTCAGCAATCATGTCTCTAGCTGTCCGCGTCTGTATCTGCAACAGAGTATAATCAAGGCTTAAGTCTCTTAAGGACAGGTTTGGTCAGGTGTGGTCTAGTTTATAACAGAAAAATCAGTCACAGTGACTTAAGATGTGCATGTTAGCATTTACTGTGTAGTCTAAACTTAATGGCAGATGAGTGTCTGGATGTAAATTACACAGTCTGGCCACACTGTTAAAATTAAAAAAAATCAGACATTTCCATAAATGGTAAATTGTAAAATTCAGTGCATGGTTAAGAAATTAAAACATCCATAAAATATAATACAGAAAATTCTTTCATTTTAAATTGATACATTGGTACACTAAATTGGTACTGCATTTTTTACAGAATTTTTTTTTATGATGCATATTCAAGAACCTGTGTAGTAGAGAAAGATCGTTTTTATTTTATTCAAATATACAGTAAAATGAAAATGATTAGCCAAAGATGGTATGGCTTGATACTTTTCAAGTTCAATTAAAAATTAGGTGCAAACTGGGTCAGAATGTTGAACTTTATGGTGTCCGATATCTTAAATCAATAAGACTGGAAAAAAGAGAACTCTGGCAACTGTTTGTTGTGTGTGCTCTATGATTTATCAGTGCTGCCATTACTGTGGTCTAATGCTGTGGCCCCATTTAGTAAAGGTATATTATTGTGCCTGCTATGTTTGGGATGCTAACTTTGTGGTTACACTAATTAACACTATATTTCACAATGACGCCAGTGGAGATTGAAATCATTTATTCTGACCACTGCAGCCCCCAAATGTTCTCCTAGTCCACTAGCCTTTGATAGCCAAGCAATGTTTAGTTACAAGTCACTGTAAGACTAACCAGAGTCCTTTTTGTTAACATTTTAAATCCACTTCCGGCAAACGTCTTGGTTGTCTGCATGTGCAGGGAAACAAAGATTATGACACTTTATGAATTAAACACATAAGGGAAACCAGTGGTTCAAGACTGTCACGAATAAAATTATTGCAACCGCGTGCTATAAACTTGAAATCTCATTACATTTAAAATGGTTGAAAGACGGGGACCAGGTCTGCAACCACTCAAAATCAGTTACTTTCTTCAAAGTGACATTGGTGTGTCAATACGGCGATTAAACAGCCAGAGTCAAAAGATGGAGTCAATATGCTATCAGTTTGAGACTAATTGCGGCAATTACATGCAAACTATTTGTGATAATAATTGGTGAAAATTGCAAATCTGTTGAAATCTGTTCCCGTCTATATGCAAAGTGACGTGGTTGCTGCAGGACGATGATTCCATTGCAAATTAACATAGGCACTCAGTAACCTTGTTTCATAGGAATATTACCAGAATGCAACCAGATGCCAACCAGTTGTGTCGAGTCCCCTATCGCAAAGAGACGCAAGATGTTGGCAATCTGTCTGAGTTTATAAATTAGACAGCAAATATTTGCAAACCTTTGTCCGTCTGTATGAAAGTGACTGCAGTCATTTCGAACTGGACAATTACTTTTTTTGGAGCAGGTTGCCTGCCACCAAGCAATCTGTGTACCTTGTGATAGAATGCTCTTGCCCTGCACTAGACAGTGTTGTATATTCAACCTCTGGGTGACCAGTTAGTCACTGCAACTACTTGTAATCATTCTGCACCATCAAAAAAAAAAAACATCCATACAATCATGGGGCAACCATCAGTTTTTCATAGTCACAAAGAAGTTGCAATCCGATGCCCTAACTACGCATGCGCCCCATTCTGTTTTAACTCTAGTGTGAAGGAGCCATTAGTTAATGTATAATGGGTTACAGAAACAATTTATTTTGAAAAAATAAAAGCATCATGTGGTTTGGACAAAGACTGAGGATAATTCACATTTTCCCTTTACACAAACAGAAAACCCCTTAAAGCCAAAGAGGATTAACTAGTATAGGAATGTTCATTAAGGCTCTAGAAGTTAACGTTCATTTTAAACACCAACAACAGAAATAAATTATTTGAAAACACCAAAGCAAATCCAGTGACAATGCATTTAAAATGGTGTAATCAATGACTGAAACATGCACAGACTGATTTGAATTGGAGGTTCAGTTCTGTGCTGCTATGTGCAGTTCTGTCATTTACTTAGTTCAACACAAAAACATGTTGGTCATCATCTCACAGCACAGCAGGCTATCCATTAAGATCTAATTGATCATCAGAAGGAATGGAAGGAAGAAATGGAGTTGATAATGGTGAGAGAAACCATTTTGTCTCACTCCCATTACAGAATAACAACATTCTTGTTTAGTTATTATTCTCCTGTGACTATGAAAACAAGACGTGAGGGGCCACATGCTGCACTTCTATATTGAAAAACTTTCACTTCTTATAATAGACCTGCACAAATCTTGTAAACCTTTAGAATACATAAAAAAAATATTGTCTCAAAAATACATAAAAACAGTTGAAATCATGACAGGAAACAGCATGAGATTCATAATAATTAAATACTTCAGTTCGCACTATCTTATGCCACAGCTAAATTGTTTTGCAATGTGCGTGATGTCACGGTACTGAACCAAATTAGGGATACATGTCGTACAATGAAGCCTTCACATCAAGTGGTTAATGCAGGCTCTCGTCACCCATGCCTGCTCCCCTAAAGCAAAAGCACATTACCGGTAGCTTTAAAACTAATAAACTCATTTCATAATAAAATGTGCAGCTGGGCTGGTAATAAATCATTATGGGACTTCTCGTTCCCCTGATACAGTATTGAGGCATTGACCCCAATCAAGTGCTTGCAACAAATATTTGGAATTACAGGCTGGAGTTGATTAATTTCACAAGATTTAGAGATTTTTTAAGGAGATTAACTATAAATACCTCTGAGAACAGAAAGTGGGGGAAAAAAGACAATAGTAGACAAGTGGTAAAGCCATTTACACGCTATAAGTGTGTTTTGATTTGCTTTGCTTTAATATATATTTTCTTTGAATTCCTGCAGTGGTTATGCAGGTTTCTACAATGTATATAAAGTCAAAAGAGTCCAGAAGTCACTGTTTTGTGATCTAATAAGGTTTGGACTCTTATCTTTTTAAAATAATCTAATTTCTAGCAACAGAGGTAAACCAATTTTTTACATGATGAAGCAGAATTTTATACATTTTCTATGATTAAGACAAATATTTATTATTAATAACACTGACTATTACAAGCAGAAAAAAACATGTATTGAAAAAAAAACTTAAGCATGCATAATCATACACAAGCACCTCAACATTTACCTGGGTTTTCCGAGCTGTCAAAATTGAATGCCTTAATTGAATGCTTTAATTTATAAGATTGGGGAACTGGTGCCTTAAATCAGCCTTTAATTGGTTTATTAAAACCCCTAATATTTAATAGAACATTAGACTGAGAGACTTATTTTTGCTCTAGTAAGGAATAAAATGTGTTGTCTTAGTTCATAAAGTTATCTCTCCATGACAATTCTGCCATATTCAAGTGAAAACTTCAGAGGGTTTATGATGTTTTAAACATCATAAAGACTTTGATGCACTTTGATGATCTCTGTCTCAGGCACAACAAAATATTATTAAAGCTGACATATAAGAGTATAAAGAGCAGAGAGGCCGGTTATCACACAATAGGGAAGTGTGATAGTCAATCACTTGTAATAGCAAAGGAATAAAAGCACATTCTGAGGTTGCGCCAAACTCCACTACACACATTTTTCACCAGTCCCTTCCTCTAAAACAAGACCAAGCAAGCTCACATGAGACTCACAAACTCACATGGGAGTCACACATCCATTCAGCTCCCTGGGGTTTTAACCAATCTCCCTTGTCTCCATCCAGATTCTCTGCTTTAACCTGCAGCAGTCATCAAACCTATTAATCCTTCCGCCGAACATGACTATGACTGATCTGGTCACCAAACAATCAATTTGTATCTCTCTCACTATTTCGTCTGGTGTGGATGTACGCAATATCATGAAAAGTATCAATGGCAGTTCCACCACCAGAGTGAAATGATAGAGTAATAAGGCAACCAGCATTTGACCTTGGAAGACAGCTAATTCATCTGCCCATCCATCTTAATTATTTCCTCTGAAATGGATACAAAAGGCAACCTGAACATTTCATCAGTTCTCACATGACAATTTCATTTTTTATGTGTCGGTAATGCCTCCATTTTTCTTAAATGATGCAGCATTTCTTTGTCATGAATTCAAAGTACTGGCCAACAAAGACTACACCAGTGGAGACAAAGTAGTTTATGGATCTCTCCAAAGCTAGGACCAAGAAGGCAACAAAAACAAACAAACAAAAAACACTGGTCATCATAACAATGATTAAATTTGCTTGCCTAAAAGAAATCAATAAATCAGAGTCAAGTCTGTTTTATACGCATTCCAAAATTGCATTGTCTCACAATCTATATTGTGCAGCAGTTCTGTCATCACACTGTCAATTTAAGTAGGAAAAAAACCTTGAAACCGTCACAGAGAGCAACAGGGTTTAACTTTGGAACTTTTGACTAAGCTAAGAGCACTGAGCCACAACATTAAAACCGCTCACCAGCGAAGGGGTGACATTGACCAGTTTGTTATGACGCAAGGTTCTGCTGGAAAAAAAACTTAGGTCCTAGCATTCAAGTGGATGCCACTTTGATATGTACCACCCACCTAAATATTATAATTACAGACCAAGCATATAATACAATGGGAATGGCACTCCCCCGATGCCAGTGCCAGAACAGCACAGGACAACCCCCAAGAGGTCCCATGACCTGACTGGTCTGAGCATGAGGAGACCTCTGCAGTGTTAACCAGGTGTTTCAGATTTAACTGTTGTGCCAATATATTGTCTTTACAATATACCCTTAATGTTACAACCAGGCTGTATTTTTTTCCTTTATTACTAACACAATAAAAGAAATCCAGATGTATTTTCTCAGTGTGCTGATTTTTTTCAATGTTGCTATTTTAATTTACCATCATCTCTATCAACTTTGTGATAAACTGATAATTTTGCTTGATTTGTAGACTTTTATGATGGATGAATGTGGTGTCCTGCTTTTAACTTTACTGGGGCAATACCAACTGTCCTTCAACAGTAAATCACTCGAGAGTGAAACTGTCTGCTGTCAGCGACACAGTGCTGGTGAGCAGCAGTTGGAAGCACTTGTAGCTTGTCAGTCTCACTTGTTCTTCATCAGTGAAAATTTTTAAGCATCTGACAACATGGAGGTTCAATGATGGCTGTCAGTCAATCAAAGGCAGAGGCAAGTTGGAAAGCTTAAAATGTTGCCGTGAAAGGGAAGTGAACAAAGCTTTTCTTTGACAACTGTAGACAATTTATACCGTATGTTCCCTTATTTATCCATCATACTGGACATAGGTGATTATCTGTTAGCTTTCGGGATACAGAGTAACAACATATTGTACCTCTTGGTGTTGGCATTTGCTCTGTCAGCTTGTTTGTAATCCTGTTATTTAGGTCCATGTGATCAAGCTGCCCTTTACACTCTGATTTTCTCCCAGAGAGCTGTGTTTGTAACAGTGTTTTTTGACACTTTTGATTAGATTTTCTGGAAGCTGCTGATTTACACTCAGTCAGCAGAAAAGTATTTGTCTGTTATCATTATTTCAGTGAGACAGACCTATTTTCCTGAAAAGTTTCGATGATTTAAATTTATTACACATTAATTTCAGTGCACTTTTTTAGAATAAAGCTAATAGCAAACAGGAGTATTTCAGTTTCATAGGTTGGGCAAAGATGCATCTGTTTTTCAGGAGAAACTTATATGGATTAGACTTTATTAGTACTCAGCTGATTTTCTTGTTTGTCCTTCTCTTCTTGTCCATCTCTTTTGTTTGTTTCCTTATACATTCACTGGCCACTTTATTAGCGATACCTTGCTAGTACCTGGTTGAATCCACTTCAGAGAATCTGTGATTTGAATCTCCCATTCAGCCACATTTAAAGTAATTTAAATCACCCCATTCTGATGCTCAGTTTGAACTTCAGTAGGACATCTTGTCCACATGCCTAAATGTACTAAGTTGCTGCCACCATATCCCAAAGGTGCTCTACTAGATCAAGATCTGGTGACTGTGGTGACCATTTGAGTACAGTGAGTCAATCGTAAGAAACTAGTTTGAGATTTTTTGAGCTTTGTGAGATGGCGTGTTATCCTGCTGGAAGCAGCCTTCAGAAGATGGGAACACTGTTCAATTCTCAGGCAGACTGTGACACACAATGCTCAACTGGTACTAAGGGACCCAAAATATGCCAAGAAATTATCCTTCACGTCATTACACCACCAGCAGCAGCCTGATCTGGTGATACAAGGCAGGATGGATCCATGCTTTCATGACCCTACCATCAGAACGTTGCAGCAGAAATGTACCCTCTTCAGACTAGGCGATGTTTTTCCAGTCTTTCATTGTCTAATTTTGGTAAGCATGTGTGAATTATATCAGTTTCCTGTTCTCAGCTGACAGGACTGGTCCTCTGCTGCTGGTTTGACATGTTGTGCTTTCAGAGATGCTCTTCTGCATACTTTGGTTGTAACACGTGGCTATTTGAGTTACTTTTGGCTTCCTGGTCATTCTCCTCTGACCTCTGGCATCAACAAGGAATTTTAGTTCAGAGAACTGCTGTTCACTAGATGTTTTCTCCTTTTTTACCATTCTCTGTAAACCCTATAAATGGTTTTGTGGGAAAATTCCAGTAGATCAGCAGTTTATGAAATACTAAGACCAGCCACGCTATTTACCTTGCCTCGTGCAGAGTAATTTCCTCATTCTTGGTTTAAACTTCAGTAGGTTATCTTGACCATGTCTGCAGACCTAAACGTACTGAGTTGCTGCTATGCAACAGGCTGATTTGTGAGTGTATTTTCTGAAGGAGTTTTTTGTGTGTATGTGTTTTTCCACTGTGAACCTGGTGAAAGATAACACATGTTTAGTGAAAGTCATTGGGAACCAGTCTTTGTGTAGGTTTTGATGACAATCAAGATATTTAAAAAAGAGCATATTGATAAAATGGTAATAATTATATGCCATCATATTGTAAGTAATCCAGGGTCAGTAACTTGGCAGGTAAAACAGGCAAAACATGTGGCTTTATTGCACCTTATGTAGCAGTTGGTGATGCCCTGGAAAGGTTTGAAGACTGCAGATGACACTTGCTTCCAAAACATTTATCTTGTGAGTATGGCCTTTTTTTTAGATATCACAATAACATAGTAGTTAAAATTATGTAATGAAAATCTTATATTGTGACAGCCTTAATGGGGACACTAAAGAATCATAAACAAACCTTGTGAATTGAGGACATAATTATGTAATAGGCCTTAAAACAGTCAAAAGTAAATGAAATTATTATTAGATCAAATTATTATTAGATCAAATTAGCCACATTTTTCAGCTTTCTTTTGCAAGTAATCAGACTCTAATCCAAAGTTCTCAGCTCAGTGACATTTATATTTTTGGAAGTGAGCTTAAGAATTATTTTTTGTCACCAATGTAAAATCTAAATTAATGAGTAAGTATAAAAGTGATAGAAGATAATGAAAGTGCACTTGCTCAACAGAATTTTTACTATAATTGTAAAAACAAAACTGTTTATGCATACCATCTATACATACTATAACAGAGACTTACCTGAGAAAAAAAAGTAGAAAGACTTTGCGTGATATTGCAAAAGGCAGAAAAAGCATTTAGGATTTTAGACACCGAGTATAACTGTGTTTGATATAACCCTGTCTGATGCTGTGCTTTTGGCTGCCGATAAAGCTGCTAATAGTGAGGCATGCGAGAATGCAAAGCAGGCCATCTGATAGCAGAGAGCAGAAGGCACGAAGGAGGCATGTGTCTGGGAGAGGCAGCCGAGGAGCATTTGTCAGGAGACAGTGACAAAAGGGGGTTGAAGGGGCCTTGCTCAACGCTATTCAGAGACAATTTGTAAGCCCGGCTGTTGAAGCCAGGCCAAAGACTTGTGAACAGCTGGAGCCCTGCCGTGATTGATAAATGCGGGCCTCCAAGAACTTCATTTTGATATGAATGAAGACAAAAGCGTGACAACATTCTGTGAGTGTTTAATATTACCATCATTAAGTGGCAACAGTGGACAAACGCGCTGTCCTCAGCTGGGGATACACAATGCCAAAAGGGAGGTCAGTACCCTCTGCTAATTAACATTTTTATGACAAAATTCCCTTTTTTGGTACCAGATTTGTAATTAATTCAGGTTTCAAGCTGAGTGATTAAAAGGACATTTAATCTGGATTTAAAGGGGTTGATTACACCAAGGAATACTTACCAAGAAAACTCCCTACATTAGCCTTTTGATGGTCAATATTTTGGCCATTTTTATGTTAAACTTTACATGATAAAAGCTGAATATGTCCAGTGTGCCATAGTGAAAAAACATTTTTAAATAGTTCCAACCCTACAGATATGAAAACATATAAACATTAATCTAATTACACAGTAGGCAGTTTTTCATGCTAATTATGTGATTACCAAATTTCAGCGTGTATTGACAGCCTGTAAAAGAGTTTTGCTCGCTCTCTGTCACAGGCTTTTTCAGATGTTGTGACCCATGTTCACATGGGTCAGTGAGAGCGAGGGTGGCCAGTTATGAGCTTTTCACTTACTGGGTTCACTGACTTTTAAACCTCTTTATCAACAGCTGATCTATATTTTGCTACATCGATGATAGGGTTTTTGATTTGGACAGATGTTTCCAAATAAAATAAACCACCAAGCAGGAAATTCAATGAGGTAATCCTTTTTTCTTATTGATCATGTTTTTCATCAAATAACCTTTTTTTTTTTATCAACATAACACAGGATTTCCAGTCTCTTTTATAGAATTGAAAGTAAACTATGCACATTCATCCCTGACCTATTTAATGGCTGAATAGTGCCAAAGACCTACACAGGAAAATTGAAAAGTTTTCCGTCATTAAGTGATATATATAGCTGTGACCGAAGTCCATAAAAATTGGGAATTGTTCTATTCTAATTTAAAATTCCATTTCAGACGCTCCTCACAGTGACAACGGAGAACATCCATCCAGTAATACAGTCGAGAATTTGCTGCCAGGATTCACGATGAATGAGTGAATATTGATGAAGTTGAAAAACTCCACTGGGCCCCTGTTTCTACATCACTCCAGTGGAGGATGGGATGGGGGAGGAAGGGCGGCTTTCACTAGGTTTCCATGGAGTGAGGCACCTTTCTCAATATTCAGAATCTCAGTGCTCAGTGCCGAGTCTCAAAAGGAGATCAATCTCACTTTGAAGCACTGGGGGCTTCATTTGTTTGTGAAGGATGTGAGGTGCTGCCTAAATGACTACGCCAATTCTTCAAAACCCACTTGCAGTTGACACCAGGTGCCTATGCATTCATTGTTTTTGGGGGGCTCAAGTTCAGAGACACATGATTGAATCCAGCCCGTTTTGGAAAGGCTTGCTCACAATAAAGATTTAGACACTTGGCAGTCACATTTGTTACTTAACTCAACCCTGACATTGCAAAGATCAGAAAAGGGAACCATAAAAAACAATGAACAGGGAGAAAAAAGAAATTTGGCAAAGTACAAGAAAGATATCAGCAATAAACATGTGCAATATATAAATTCAGACAACCTACTGCTGTGAGATTAAGGAGGATTTTTCTAAATCAAATAAGACATATTATATTGCACAACTTAACAATCTGAATGTGTGGCATATTTGATAAAATGCAATTTGTAGCTTATAGCATATATCTACGTGAATGAAAATATCAAAATACCAAAATATCAAAAACTTTTATATTTGCCCATGAAAAGCAGATAATGTGGATTTTTTTTGTTTGTTTGTTTGTTTGTTTTTTGCAAATTTAAATGCTTCTAGCACTAACATGGAGAAATGCAGTGCAATACATTATACTGGCTTTGGAGTCTTTAAAGCTGAAACAGAGGTAGATCATTTGTTATTTTCTTAATGGCATTTTATTTGTATTTTTCCCCTTGCTTGGTTTTCTTTCGCTTTCTTTTTCTTTTTTTGCCATCACTATGCAAAGACTTTGGAAAATGCAGTTCATTTAATTTTTCTGTCTTTCAGGTCAAAATCTGCATGCAGAGAAATCAGATTTTTGCATGTAATTATTAAGTCTTTAGCCTCAAGACTGCCCTGCCTTTTCCATTTGCATTTATATTTGGACACCTATCTATAATAACAACAGTACCTTTAAGAATAATTTACTAAAAAGGACAAAAAAAACTTACACTTACATACATCTTTTACCTAAATGTATATATTTATGGTTGATTGTCTTTCACTTGGATCAGCAAAACTTCTGGAGCCTAGCTTTGCAGAGGTTTTACAAAAGCGTGAGTCTGGCAGTGGGTCCAAACATAAATAAAAAATCCCTCAGTCGCCTGAGCGTAAGTAGCAGCACATCAAGCCATTCTTCTCCCAGTTTTTGCAGTTCAATGGCCCATGCGGTTTCCTCACAGTGTGTTTAGAAGAGGACCCTCCATGTCTGCTCAGTTGTGCCTGGTTTACCAACACTATTGATTGCAGGTGATGTTCTGGACAGAGTCCATCTGACCTCTGTAGGGGCTTAAATACATCATTGTCCAGAGAGGGGCCTCCTGAGACTCTGGTTATACTGTGTGTGCAGCCCTGCGCCTCACTCCCAGACACACTGATGAAGTGGCAGCAAAAAAAAAGTCAACAGGACACACAGATAAGCACTTTTTTTTTTCTACTACTTTTTACTGCTGTGCAAAAACTAAAAATAAAACTGGAGGTCAGAGAATAGACATCTTAAATAGGCATCTTAAGACTGTCTGCTTTCAAAAGTGTGGACGTAGAAATATGATAAGTGCTACAGCCACATTGATTTACACAAGATTGAGACCGTCTTCATTCTCTTCATTATGATAGTGCTTATCCGCTCTCTTGTTGACTTGCTGTGAATTCTAATTGGCGTTATTAATCAGCAATCATGTTAACACTCTCCCTAATTTGTGTGGCAAGCTTTTGTTCCATACACACCTCAGAGCCATTGATGGAAATGCAATGAGACATAGGTTTACCTGCTATGAAAGTACCTCAGCAGCAGTCATCAACACATTGTGTACACTTAGAATTAATTAGCATCAGGCCTCTTGTAGCACCTCATTTCTGTAAACAAACGTTCTAATGTGGGGTAATTAATTAAATATGCCAAGCTTCCTCTCTGTTTGCGATTATCTTTCTTTCTGTTGTTCCATTTTTAGGCATTATCTCTAGTTAGGAGTGGTGGTTGGTGGTGTTAGTCCTCACAAAAGAGTCTTTAGTCTGTTTATTGTGATATGGGAGCTTTGCTAATGTGTTCAAAACGTACTGTGATAAAGCAAGATACTCTGCACAAACTGTAAAGCTCCAGTATACCATATAGAGTTCACATGAAAAGATGACTATATAAATAATTAGGGGACATGCAAACTGGGAATATGAGAAATATAAATTTTAATTCAAACACTGTAACTGAATTTAAATTATTATTGACTTGATCCTAACCTTTAATAACATCAGAAATAATTAACCCATACATTTTATTATTAAGTAATTTATGCAATAAGCCTTGGTTTAGAGTGATAGCACAGATTTTAAGTGTGTGCATTTTTTTTTCTTGTTTGTATGGTTAATCTTGGGTAACATTTGCATCACTGATTGCCTCGTTAACATTGAAGCTTTGTTTCATTTTAAGCAATAAACCTTATTTGGGAGTTTATTTCTCAGTGACACCCATTTCAAAAACAAGGGCCCAACTTTCTGTTTTCCTTATTTCCATTTCATATCTGTGACACACTCCCAGCTCTGCATGAGAGCTGCTCATGGGTGATGATTTTTGAATCGATTTGCCATTCTCACAAACGAAGGGCACAAAAGGCTGAGCAATCAGTCCAAGGCTGGCTGCTTTTGGCCCAGAGAGAGGAGAGATACTCTGTGAGTGGAGGGCAAGCATGGCTGATCTGAATCATGAAGAATAATGTTTAGCCTGGCAGATGATTAGGGATGTTAATTTTTTTGGAGAGGGTGGGGGCAAAAGGGGCTGGCACTTGGTGATGTCACTTTGGCTATCTGAACAATCTGGCAGGGCCAATCCTGGCGAAACGCTGCTCAATTTGCTGGGGCTCCTGCTCCATTTGCCTGTTAATGAGCACTGTTGTTGGAGGTACCCATGTGTACCATGTCATGAGGCTAGCAGGCAGCACCTTCACCTGACGCTCTGACCACAGAGGAAAACGGCAGGCGCTGTGACAGATGTTTTCAGAGTCCTGGGGAGAGAGCCATGGGAGACCTGTACAGTCAGAGGGCCAGGATATATCGCTGGCAACAACTGCTACAACATGTGTCTGCCTCAGTGTACATTCAGCATGCACTGAAAACAAGGAGTCAGCTTGTTTTAAGCCATATTTTTTTAAGATTTGAAGAAAATCTACAAAAATTTATTTGATTTAGAGTAGCTGTTTTTCCATCGTGTCAGCTATACTGTGACAACACAGACTAATGCTGAGAACACAGACTGTACATGAAGTGGGATGTAGCCACTGTGATGTCACACACTGGTTTGTTGGAAAACCATTTTGAAACTTCAAGTTTGCCCATTACCAGCTTGAAATTACATATGACTATATTTGAGAAGCATATCAATCTAATTGACCAACACTAGCTACTGCTGCTGCAGTCACACTAGGGAAAACAGTGTGGTTGGGGACCATGGCACAACCAAAATTATTATGACCGTTAGTGCAATGAACTTGCAATCTAGATCCTTTGATTTGGTTGCTTTGAAGACGGGATACAGGTTTGCAACCACTTCAAACCACTTTGATGCATCAAGATGGAATAATTTGTCATGGTCCTGGGCCGGTGGCCCAGTGTTTTGCTTTGTATTCAGGTCTGCGTCCTTGTCTTGTGTCAAGTCTGCGTCTCTGTTCCCCTGTGTCACTTCCTGTTTTCTTTTGACAGTCTCGTGTTCCCGGTGCTTTGTGTTTAGTTTACTTCCCCCTGTGAATTTAGGTTTATTTGGTTCACCTGTGTTCCCTCCTGTGTTCTATTCCCTCATCAGTCCTCTTGTGTATTTAAGCCCTTGATTTTCCTTTGTTCTTTGTTCGGGTCCTTGTTGTCTTATCATCAGTGTGATGACTGCTGTGTGTTTTGTTTTTGAAGTTTTCGAGTATTCAAGTCTTCGAGTTTCCATGTTTAGTTAGGGGTAGCTGGCCCTGACCAGCCTGTAAATAAAGAGTGCTAAGCACACATCCACTCCTGCCAGCGTCCTGCTTTGGGGTCCTCCCTGCCTTACCTGCACCAGCCGTGACATAATTACAGTTTTTCCAAGTTGGACCTTTGACTGGTTGACTGTCTAGGGACAGGTGGCCTCCCACTAGACAACATGTGCAATAGTCTTCTGATTAAAAGTAGTCGCCCATAGATTGAGGGTGTCATGTGCTCTGTCTCTGGGCAATCAGTTGGTCACCTCAAATACTTGAAATCAGTCTCTGAATGCAAAAAAAGACACAATCACTAGGCACCACCAATTTTTCTAGTTACAAGGAAGTTACCTTCCTATTTTCACTCTAGTATGAGTGAACCACAACTTAGGTTAGCGTGTCTTTGAGTGCAATTAAATGTTAAACGAGGGGGAGCTGACTGAGAAACCAAGGTCCCTGCATGCCCTGCAAGTGACAGGACAAGTAAGCCCTTCTTTATCATCTATTTTACTCTAAATAGGACTATTATCCACAAAAGCAACATCATGCCATACTAAAGACTTAAAACAAGCAAACTCATTAGGAAATTGTGTACTTCACATGCTCATTTTCTTATAGACTTCTATACAATCTGTTGTCCCTTGCTGGCCATTAGAAAGGTCACATATTTATGACTTAACTTTTCAGAACTGGAACAACATCCACTTTTAATATACAGTCCATTGCTATTGCTGAAGGCAGTGATTGGTTTCCATTAATTTCCTTATGGCATAAAAATCAATTGGCAGTCGACTGAAGCTTGCTTGAGTATTGTAATTCATCACTCTGAGCTCTGTCAAGTCAAATATAACACAGTAAGGGATTAAAAAGCAGGCTGATTCATCATAGTAAATTTGGAAATAATTTAGAAATGATTTGAAATCAATAGCAAACTGCACTGGACTTAAAAGACACCCAGAAACCAGAAAATCTACATGGTTTGGAAAACTTCAACTGGATCCTCAGTTTGTGCAATTCTAACGAGCTTGAAAGTTAATGTTTGTTGTGACCACCTTTATTCTTCAACACAGCCTGAACTCTCTTGGGCAGCTTTCTTGTCATTTCTTTAAGTGGTCTTCTGGAATAGTTCTCCAGGCTTCTTGAAGAACATTTAAAGCTCTTCTTTGGATGTTGGCTGCCTCTTGCTCCATTCTCTGTCAAGATGATCCCACATTGCTTTGTCCAGGCTCTGGGGAGATCCATCCATAAATTATAGTTTGTGTGTTTTTCTATCCTGGTATGTTTGTACTGAATTTGAAGTGTGTTTGGAATCACTGTCATGCTGAAAAATGAAGCCAATCAGACATTTTCCAGATGGTATTGCATAGCAGATCAAAATCTGAGTACTTTTCTGCATTGATAATTCCATCCATTTTGACAAGATCCACAACACCACTGGCTGAAATGCAGCCGCAAACCATGACAGAACCTCCACTGTGTTTTATAGATGGACCACTGTTGTACCTTCCTGGCTTCTTGAGAGCAACCCTTCCATTGAGACCATTTGTGATGAGGCTTCAGAGAACAGTAGATGGATCAACTGAAGGAGCAGGTGTGTCTCTCAGGTCCTCAGATTTTTTTTTAAGGACACACTGCACACCAGTCAGATTTGCAACGTTTTTGGTTAATAGTCTTTGAGAATCCCCTTGTTGGTGTAACCTATGCTATCTTTGGCATTTTACATGGATTCAGCTAAATAAGTGGGGACAAACAAAAAAAAATCCTCTGAAAATGATCAGGTTCAAAGACTGGACTGAAAATTGTTAAAAGAAAAAAAAGAGCCAATGTCCAAAAAAAAAAAAATCTTTGAAAGATCTTCAGAAGGCTTGGAGAACAACTGCTCAAAACAACTTTTTAAAAAAATTACAAGTCAGGTTGAAAGCAAAATAGAAAGAAATTTGAGGTGGTTCGGGACTTTTGCACAGTAATGTATACATAGTGTAAAGTATGGGGCAATTCTGAATGAGTGTTTCTATTTTAGATATATGTAGTGCAAACCTCAGGTGGCATTTACTGCATTTTAACCAATTAAGCCATAATGATATTGATAATTTTAGAATCTGAGTATTTCTTTTGTCCTCTGGATCAAGTATAGGAGCACAGCAAAGTAAACAGGCTCCACAGCAACAACCAGGATTGTGGAAGAAGAGGAAGCCTCTGAACCGGGATGAAACTTGAAGGTTGCTGTGGTTATTTATTGAAGCCTCTGAGTGAAATGTGCCAGTACATCATGCAGCTATACATTGTTACACTATTACACAGTGCATCATTAAACAGATCCATAAACCACACAGGCAACCAGACCAAATTTTAATGACAAAAGCGTTGATCTGAGATAAGTATAAATACGATGTAATTCAGCAAGGTTTCATGCCTGGTTAAGCATGTACATCTTTTGGCGGCCCACTAACTGATATTACTTCAGTGCAATATTTCAGAGCACATCAACATCCCGGTGAAATTAACTCTGATGTGTGAGCAGACCCGAGTCCAGCACTCCAAACTGTCTTATGATTATATCGAGATAGATAGAGCAAGTTGTGCACAAAACTCCCCACAGTCTGCAAGCTGTCCTGGTAAATTTAAATACACCTCTGAAAAAATGGTAGAATCATTCTCTAATGTTTACGCTGCTGGAAAATAGGTAATAGATGTGATGCCCCGAGAGTGTTTTTGGAGGCAGTTGGTTTTTCCTCTGTCTGATTACTAAATCTAGGGTTGATATACAGATGTAAATATGCTGCTTAGAAACCCCCTCCTCCTCTATCCCTCCCTCCCTCCCTCTTCTCTTCCATCTGGCAGACAATAGTTTAAAATTCTTAATCCATGAGCAACCATTGAACATTAGTGAATTGCAAATTACAGATGTTTTACTGTCTCTCCCCCTTCTTTTTTCCTGTTTTGATCTGTGCATCCCACTGTCACTCAGTGTCGCATACGCATCCCTGGCTCCTCTGCATTCATTAGACACCCTGTGCCATCATGGCACCATATGACACTGTCATCATTTGGTAATTAAACCTTTGCTCGTTTAAATATGAAAAGCTGGCAAGGGTGTGATCATAAACAATGTTGCGCAAACCAGATTTTCCAGACTAAATGAGAATTCGAGCAGCATCATGCCAGAGTTTTTTCTTTTTTCTTTTTTTTTCCATCTTCACTTGGAGCAAAACAATAATGAAAAACAAATGCAGGAGAAGTTCTTCTTGCACCTAACACATCCGACTGTCACCCGTTAAAATTCATGCAAACTCATAGTTTATTTAAGCCACAAAAAATACATATTAGAAATGTTTTTATGGTCATAGTCACAGTTTACATCTCTCATCTTTCAGGCTACAAATAAACAATAAGCCGAAAGATGACAGCAGCCGACAACACTTTGTGCGTGATTACATTACAAAAGGATTTTAAAACCCTACCCCTGAACGATAAGTACGGGACACAACATCATTGCTGCACTCCTCTGTCCCTCCAAACACAGTTATGTGCTTGATCATGTTGGACCACCAGACAATAAAATCTCTTCTGTACCTGAGGACAAGCGTCAACAACTCCCAGATTCTCATCTAAATTCACACAGGCCTCCATCACTGAAGATTTAGCCAAATGGCTGCGAAGAGGAGGGATGCCCAAACCATTACAAGCCAAACTACTGGCTTTTTATTACCACTAAACAATCTTCCTCAGAGCCGTCCTTTAGCGTACCTCCGAGCTCAGAGCCGGTGAGAAAGTATGTGGGAGGAGGCCATTCAGTCACATTATGGCTTTCCATAGATCAAGGTCACAATTTTCATGATCATTACACCACTGAAGGTGACAGGAAGCATTTACAGAAGTGATCAGGAGCTTATGTGGGAGCTGCTCATCCGTAGAGTTCTGGGGAGAGGAATATATGTGTATACACAGATTCTCCGCACCCACAGACACACAAACTAATCAGCAAGTCACACGGCACAGCTATCGTTGCTCATATTATCATGATTGTTACACTGAAGATAACGAGCGAGGACAAAGATGGAGAAGGAACAAAAAACAAGAGAAAGTGTGGAAATTAAGAAAATCAACTTGTCTAAGCTGAAAAAAAAAGAAACCTTTTGAGTTTAAAGTCTGCCACCAGAAGGTGTCTGCTACATTATGCATTCACATGCCATAGGCTAACACATGTCAGCGGCCCACTGGACAGAAGCTCTGTTTCCCATATTGCTGACATGTGATTGGAAGCTGTTGGCTGTCTGGATGGGACAGAGGCAGCTGGCGGGACACCTCCGAGCCGCCTCAGGCTGATCTCTGCTTTACACACACACACACACACACACACACACACAAACACAGAGAGAGAGGAGAGAGAGAGAGAAAGAGAGAGATGGGATCCTTCTTCTCCTACAGTGATGAACCCAGGGCCTTGGGAGGCTCGCTAATGTGTGCTGCTTTTATCCAGGGAAAGACATGCTTGTGTGCAGCTCTGGTAGTCACTGAAGGTAGTGATGATGATGAAGATGATTTTATTTTCATTTGTGTAAAATAATAAAAGAGACGACTTGGGGAATGGTCATAGCTGGACATCAGTGACAATTAACTTTTATTGAAAAACAATAAAGATACATACATATGACTTTCTTCAGAATTATCCAGAACATTCCTGACTTTCATTCCTTATGCCCTTACCATTTTGCTGTAAAGCCTCGCCAGTCTCTGTGAAGTTAAAACCAGAGGGGCACACATTTAACTATTCATGTGGAAAGTTTGATGGGGGAAAAGAAAGGATTTAGCCCTTGTTCCCAGTGCAATAAATGCAACGTGGAGGATACTTTTGGAAATGACAAGATACAGTCCTATTTTTAATCCTGCACTGCGGGGCATATTTAACAGTAACTTGCAAATCTGCATAATGAATGAAGAGCCAGTTCTTTATTCCCCAATTTAGGATATCAAAGAATGGTAGATGCAAAATGTAACCCTGCTAAAATTATTTTATTATTATTATTATTATTATTATTAATAATAATAATAATAATAATAATAACAATAATAATAATAATAATAATAATAATAATAATAATAATAATAATAATAATAATAATAATAATAAATAATAATGCTCTTTTTTTATTTCATGTTTAAATGCAAATGAGATGTTAATTTTTCTTAATGATTTGCTGTACCTGAGGCATGGAAAAGCTCAGAAACTCAAGTGTCTGTCTGCCTTTGTGTTCAGGCTATGAAAAGTAATTTAACAAAGTGTTTTCTAATCAAAGTAATGTAACCTGATCTCACTTGCATTTGGATCTTTAATACAATACAAAATGACTGGAGCCACTCATTATGTGTGTGTGTGTGTTTGCGTGCGTGGAGGGCGGGGGGGCGGGGGGTGCTGTTGAGGACTAATGACGGGACAGATCATCAGATGAACAGCCAACCTGAAAACACAGCAGACATGAAAAGGCTTTAATTGCAGTTAACAGCAGGTAACTGGTTTTGTTTTGTTTTGTTTTGTTTTGTTTTGTTTTGTTTTGTTTTGTTTTGTTTTGTTTTGTTTTGTTTTGTTTTGTTTTGTTTTGTTTTGTTTCGTTTAAGTCGCTGCAAGAACCTTTGCAGTTGCAGTACGGATCCTGAGGGCAGCAGAAAGTTCTACCTGTGTGGGTTTTATCATCTGAAATACGACCCTGGCAGCTGTAAACTTTCGCATTGACTTTTACGCCTATTCTTAATTTTTCATGATTTGCCATCAAAGATAGTAAGCGATTAAATTGGCTGAACTGAACTGACACATTTACTCTAAGTATGCACACAAAGCAACAATATGTCTGGAAGTGTGGGGCCTGAAGAGTGGCATCAAAATGTCGATCATAGGCTAACTGAATATTCTTCAAGAAATATTAATGACAAAGATTTGCAATGGGTTATTTTATTTACCTCTATCCATGTTTGGCGTTAGAAGACGTTCAGATATCAGTTTATTTATACTTAGTGGATGAACGATATTTGTTAAAGGGCATTTAATTTCAGTTAAGTGTGAATGACTTGTATTGCTGACATCCCTAAAGGTAAAACACCCTTTTTATTGCTTAATTATTACTGTATATTCTTATTGTAATGTGCAGTAGCCGGATCAATGACAGGTTCAAAGGCATCTTGCAGTGTAGATTTAATATCTGCAAAGTTAAATATTGCAATAGGTTTGTTTTCAAACATGCACTTACTATATTAATATATTAAATTAATTTTTTTTAAAGCTCGCCGGTTCCACTAACAGGCGTCTGAGAGCTGATTACTTAGAAATTATTGATTTTTGCAATGAGATTTCCCATTTTAATCCTTAAATTAAATCTGTAATGTACTGTAAAACTATAGATATATTATAAGGCCACTGTTCAAAAAAAAAAAGAAGAAGAAAAAGAAGAAGAAAAAGAAGAAGAAGAAGCGATTTTTCGTTAAGAGATGCTGTAGAGGACCGAGTTTGTGTCTTCCTGTGCATGCTGTTAATCAATAAGGTCACATTCTGAGGTTATAATGACTTTATAACTCTGAAATATGCATCTGCTGCATCGTTCTGGGAACAGACTCTCAGATGACAGCGCCAGAAACAATGTAGGATGTTCTTCAGTAGAGCAAATAAATAAATATATTGAAATAAAATCAAAGAAATGAAACATAGATCACGTTTTAATTTTACGTTTAAACGAGGGGATCAATGGAAAACAGTTGTAATGATCCAATTAATTATGGGCAAAATTAAAAGCAAGTGCAAAATCAATCTTTCACGGTGTAGAAGATGGAATCAAATTGATGCGCCATCTGTTCACGCCAGCAAGATTTGTAGCCCGGAGTATAGTAGCCTGGTTGCAAAAGCACAGGGCAGAGTGACGAGATCCAATATACAGTACGGTTTGGAGAGCTATTTTGGTAAGTTTGACTGTATTATGTGTAAGTGGGAGACCGTTGAAAGGCTGAGCTGTACTTCTCAGATCGCCCCCTGCTTATAAAGTAACGACATTATGTTTGTGCATATTTCAAGAGCATCATAGTGTATTATCTACCCAAAATAAAAAGCCTTTTTATTCAAACGCGCGGAGCATGTTTTCCAAAAAAAACAACAACAACAAAAGTGGACATTAATATTAGGTTTACACAAAGTGCAAACAGCCCTAAAGGACCTCTCCGCAAATTTCTCTAAATCAAATTAAATCTGATGACAAACCCCTCCCAAAAGGATTAATATTCAACTTACAACCAGTGGTGTCAGCTCCCCTCTGCAGGGAAACTCAGATCGACTGGTGACGTTGGAATAATGCGAGGGAACCAGCCAGCAGCCTGCACAGGAGGAGGAAAAATGGGGGGAAAACTGATATGACACCTCTACAGAAATAAAACTTCTTAACCACCACTCAGACGCCTCGATCATCCTCCCTACAGTTGCCTGAAAGTGTGAGTTGATGTTCGGCGGGTGGAGCTGCTGGACCGTCGGTGCTCCTTCTTCCCTCTCCACCGCCTCCTCCTCCTCCTCCTCCATGCCACCTCTCCTCTCTCCTCTGCACAGGCCATTAGGAAGCGGGGCAAAAGATAAATTGCTCTCTGTCAATACATTACACCTCTCCTAATGGGTGCACACAGGCTCCAAAAACATTTTCCAAACTCTTGACATGCAGTCGCATCGTCTTAAATGCTGCAGCTGCGTGTCAGAGCAGAGACAAGACAGTGATTTAATTTCTTGCAACTTTATTCCTTTTTAAAAAAAAAAAACTAATTGGTTTCTAGCGCTGGTGTTCACATGATCAACAGTAGCAGGGTTTAATTCTAACAAGTAAAACTTGTGGGGGAAATGACGCTATAATTCATTCACTTCTTCTTTTTGCTAACCGCCCCCCCCCCGCCCGCGACTGACTTTATATGAGCTCTCTGATCCCAGGTTGTAACTGCTGAAGAGAGCGGCCACCTTCTCCAAAACGAAGACAGCTTTTAAGGCCCGCGCCGCACCACACGTGTCGTCCAAATAAGGCTCAAACAAATCAAACAGACAAACGCGCTGAAATCGTTTGGATATGTGTTTATTATTATTATTATTATTATTATTATTATTATTATTATTATTATTATTATTATTATTATTATTATTATTATTATAATAATAATAATAATAATAAATCACCTCCTACTTTCACTTCCTGCCTAATTCTTGCAGAGATCAAACTGTGGGGTGCAAAAGGGCACGAGGGAGAGAGAGCAAGAAAGAGAGAAGGTGGGTAGAAAAACTGAGGGAGGGGGGTGACGATGATGATGGTGGCGGTGGTGTTGGTGATGGTGGGGGTCTTATGGGGGTGGGGGTGGGGGGGTGTAGCTTTAAGGGAAATGTGCAGCCGAGTGTGAAATTACAGCCTATAGTGCTACATATTGTACCAGAAGCTCTCTCCAAAAACAGTAACAAAAAGAGAAATCATCCTCTAACCTGACCAGGAGGCAGAACGCGAGATGTGGCCGTCTAACCGCCCCCCCCCAAACGACCCCGCCCATTAGCGACCCCCGAGATATATGAATAATGTTCTAAAATAAATTATTATTATTGCTACTACTACTTCCGGTGCGTATAAATGTCAGACTTTTATTTTGGTAATTCTATTCTCTTTTATATATAAAAATAGCTGTGTGTTGTTTTTGTTAATTAATAATATTAAAATATTATAAGAGATTGATAGCTTTATACAGTAATGTGGTAAATTAAAGTTATAGATATTTATTATCTGATATATTAAATTGTCAACAAATAACAACAGAATGTTCGTAGGATTAAATGCATCGCACCTTCTTCACTCCATCCTTCTTCACTCCATCATGCAATTGTTGAAGTCCAAGATAAGATTCCCAATTTTAGATGACTTTATGCTGCAGGTGAAGTTATCAGTTAACTTTTTTTTTCAGCACCTTGCACGGCTCTACAGCTGACAGATATTTTAACTTGAATGCTATTTTTCTCTCCTCAGGTTGCATGCATTCAAGTGCACCCCAAGTTTTACTCTTTTTTTTTTTTGGACCACTTTGACAGCCACCTTTAAATTTGAGAAACTATACAGCGCCATCTACAGAAGCTGGTCGGCACTGCTGCGTGCGTAGCAGTTTCACCTCCAACCATCACCCCCAGCTCCACTCAGTTTGGGCCACTGCAATCACCATCAGAATCAGCAGAATGTAATAAAAGTGAATACATCTGCGTTGGCATAGCCAGTTTCAACATTTTCTACATCGGATTAAAGGGAGAAATGGGATACAGACAAAAACAAAATGGGCCTAAAGTGGCCCCTGGACTGGTGTAAAGACTAGTAAAATATAAAATAATAAGAAAGAAAGAAAGAAAGAAAGAAAGAAAGAAAGAAAGAAAGAAAGAAAGAAAGAAAGAAAGAAAGAAAAAGAATGAATGAATAGCGGAGCTATTTCCTGACTTAGGATGGATGGATGTCCGGTATATTCCCAGAAATATGCTTTTTAGTCCGTTTATTCTAGGGAGAGAAAAAATAGATGAAAACATACATTTTAAAATATATATCTATTTCATTGATTTAAAACTTCCAGTACGCGATCTTATAATTCACCGCCGTTGTTATGTCTAATAAACTCTGATATTTGTAACTCGGAACTCCTTATTTATCTCCCTCCCCTTCCTGCAGGTGTGACAGACCCAGAGACCTCCTCATTTGGACCCCCGTTTTTTTGCGTTGGCGAATCACAAAGTGTTGGCATCTATTGCCTTTGTCTGACAAGTCATCCATAGAAGCAAAAGGGGGGTCTGCAGAGGGGAGGTGGGGGGGGCTGCAGCCTTTAGAACCACAGACACAGAGAGAGGCTTCATTTCCAGCCCAAAGATCCAGCCTAACGCATCCAGCGCGAAAGAGAAACCCCGACGTGTGTGTATGTGGTGTGTGTGTGTGTGTGTGTATACAGGTTCCCTCCGCCGTTTTGACGCGTGAATCAAAGCCACCGGGACTGAGGAGATACCGGGCCCTGCACACTGGAACCTGAACGTTTCGTTTCTGTAAAAGAGACCCAGTTTGCTCGCTGACATGCTGTGAGAATTACCTCTGGTCGCCCCAGGCTTTGAAAAATACCGATAAACTGAACACAGTTCGTGTTACTGAAACAATCCTTCGGTCATGTTTTGCACCTGCCAGACCTCCGCTGCTGGACGGGACTGTTAAAGAAAAGAAGGGCAACTTTGGGGGAAGAAGTTGCCATTAGATCGGTTGCTGAAGCGGGGGTGGAGGGGCAAACTGAGCCCCCCATCGAGTAGAATCACCTTTTTTTCTTCTTCACGTTTTCATTCTTGATAGGAAGGCGAAACGGCGACTTCAGTTGATTATCTCTCTTTCCTTTGCTATCCAATGGATATTCACTGCAAAGCAGACCCCTTTACAGCGATGCACCGTAAGTAGCACAACCCGAGTTTCTTTGCCACTGCAGCTTTTGCATGCATGCGGATAAAATAACAGGAAATATAATATTTTTGCACAGCACAAAGGCTCGCAGCACCCAGTGTAACAATTTTGGATGCAACCAACATCTTCGCGCATAAAAAAAAAGACATAATTAGCATCTTATAAACGGACGAACAGAGCCGAATAAGGAATCATAAGACTGACAGTGGAATAAATAATATATCAAACAAATTTCACACCTTATCGTATGTGTGCGAATTCCAACCTTGTGAAATGTTCTTGCAGCTTCACACACTGCGGGAATGTGCAGAAATTCAACTTTCCATAGTAAACAAAGAACATGCGTTGGCAGGTACTCTGTAATTTACACGTGTATCACCACGTAGCTTCCCGCGCAGCGCGAGCGTGTGTAGGCCTAATAAGTCAGGACATATTACACATCTATTACTCAAATTATCCAGCTAATAACAAGCTCTGTGTGTACCACTTTATATTCAACATGCAGTGGGGTTTACTTGTAATTTGGCGAATGTCTGTGAATTACTAATAATCTCTTCGTTTACCAAATAATATGTAATATGAGCAATCAAGCTTGTTCGATTATTTAAAAATTAGTATAGAGGAAATGAAGGAGCTCGTAACTTAATAGCCAACATGAGCCGTGGAGTTGCTAATATATATCTTTGTGTGTGTGTGTGTGTGTGTATATATATATATATATATATATATATATATATATAAAGTCTATGTTTTGACAGTGTGAAACTTTCCTGGACTGTCAAATTATTATTTTTAAATTAATTTAAGGAAATACATTTCTGTTAGGAGGAGGATTTAAGAAGCAAAGTGTCACAAATAAAAGGACTATTTGAATATAATTTAAAATATTGCAAATTAACACACACATATTCCAAATATTCTGGTGTCCAGCAGGTGAATGTCACATTGATTGCATTTTTATTTGGCAATATTTTTTGTTCATTAATCTTAGTTTTAAAAAGTTAATGTTTGGGATTAATTGCTTTTCTTAACTCAATGTGATGGGGTAAAAACAGACCAAACAATATTCACCAAAATAATAATTATAAAAAATAGAATTTAGCTCAAATGTCCGTTTTTATTTTGTGAAAATGCATGGATAAATGAAATATATGTTTCATTGTGTACATTTTTATCTGGATGGCAGCTTTGCTATGTTGTGATTATGTCCACCTTGTGTTTGCTTTCAAATCTGTAACATTTCTAGCAATCTTCTCTTCCTTTGACTGCTCAGAAAACGACTATTGTCTAATATAATTATTTGGTTATTTTTGATGAAGCTATTTGAGAAACAAATAACATTATGGCATCTATGATGTTGATAGGATAACTTTTAATTTCATAAAATTAAAATGTAGGCTACATACGTTTTATGTGAAAAAGGAGATTTTTTTAGGTACGTCATTAAAGGTTTCTCCATAATAATAAATACTTGTAGGTCCACCTGTTCGCTTGTATTACACACTCTTTTTCGTAATCCCCCCCCCCCCCCGATAAAATTAAAAATAAATAAATAAATACTCACCTGACTGGACCGTCCTCTCTCTTACGACCTTATGTAATGTTACGTCTGTTTGTGGTGCTGCTGTTGTATCCCACGTAGGGCACGGAGGTGTGAACCAGCTCGGCGGGGTGTTTGTGAACGGCAGACCCCTCCCGGACGTGGTGAGACAGCGGATAGTGGAACTGGCCCACCAGGGCGTCCGGCCCTGCGACATCTCCAGACAGCTGCGGGTCAGCTCACGGCTGCGTCAGCAAGATCCTGGGCAGGTAAGGGAAAACTCTCAGCCCTGCATTCAGTCCGGCAGACTTTCCTGAAGAGGAGAATAAGTAACACAGTGAACTCTAGTGAAGGAGGAGAGAGCTGAACACACTAAACTCAGCAATGTTTTTTTTTTTGTTTGTTTGTTTTGTTTTTAGGTATATTTTAAAAATTTTGAAATATAAATGAAAACTGCCTTTGAGTAATTAGTAGACAATTAGTTAAGGTGACTATTTGATTTGTTAGTTTAGTGTCCACTGAAAAGACTTGAAAACAGTATTCCATCTTATTCATCGTGCGGTTTCCTGCTAGTTATTTTTTAAGGGAACAATTAAAGGTTAAAGTTTGTTTTTTAAGAAGTTAAACTTTTGACATTCTAATTTTTTTAAAAAAAAAGATGCAATCCTCCTTTAGACAGTACGACTTGTGTACCTATGTTTAGCCCACCATTAAGTTCAACCGGGTGTTATTGTTAATATTAGATTTAAATATATTATATTAAATTAAATATATTAAGTTTTCACGCTCTCATTTGAGAATACAATGTTTTACAGATACTACGAGACTGGCAGCATTAAACCAGGGGTGATTGGTGGGTCTAAACCCAAAAGTAGCCACGCCAAAGGTTGTGGAAAAAATAGCAGACTACAAAAGACAAAACCCAACCATGTTTGCCTGGGAGATCAGAGACAGACTTCTGGCAGAGGGCATCTGCGACAATGACACTGTTCCCAGCGTGTCATCCATTAACAGGTAGGGGAAAATGTAAATTATAGAGTGATTTACAAAAAAATACACAATTTGGATTTTTTGTTTTCCTTTGTGAATGTAGTTTAGGTAACGGGCTGCCGGATGTAAACACTTTAATGAAGAGGGCCGGCAGGGCGCAAATTGAAAATCATTTATCACTGTATGTGTGTGCTAAGCGCACCACCCACTGCAGAATATTGTTTGACCAACTTCTTGCTGCCCGGCACGCCGAGGCTGCCTGCGGTCTCAGAGGTGCAATTCAATCTTTCAGACCAAACTCCCTCAACAATCAGCAGTACATCCAGGACTGAGTGAATCTGTCGAGATGAAAACCGATCAATATTCGGTGACCAGATCCCGTGGCGCTATAAAGAAGGCCAATTTTCTTTAGCACATCTAATGTGCCGGAGCTGCTGCACAGGGAAAGCAACCCTGGCTTTTTCAGCAAGATGTTATTTTGGAAAGCGTTATTGGCATATTGTTGCATAATAATAATTATCATATATATATATATATATATATATATATATAATTGTGCCATTGAATTGCCTTTCTTCAGGTCAAGCACTATTATCCCTAAATCTTCACTTCTTTTATAAATAATAGAGAAAAAAACAGCTCACAGCTAGAGCCTGTATTTTGAAAATGACAGTTACAGCAGGGCCCAGGACATCCCCACTACCACCTCACCCTTCCTTACCCTGCCCCCTCCAACCCACCACCACCAGAGATCCCTGGTGATGAACTTTGGTTAAGAGGCACTGTTCCATAGAGCCAGCATCAGCATTACATTTTAATGAGCTGATGGGAGAGCACGGACAGCTCCACACAAGACATCTTTTAAATAGAGAAAAGGCTGAAGAAAATTCATTTCATGCTTCGTGGCTGCTTAAAAAGCCCCATTTAAGGAGGCTCAGACACATGTATGTGATAAATTCAAAATGTACATTAATATCATTAAAAGAGCCCTATAAAGTTTTTCAATTCCAATTAAAGCTTTCTATTTTGGAAGGAAGCTGGGGGGGCTTATGTGTCTTTGTTTATGTGGGAAATTATAATGTGAACCCAAAGAGCCATAATTCTATCAGCCAAATATGAGAGCTACTTTGAATTTCTATTATGCCTTAATGCTGAATTTCTACTATGGCTTTATGCTGAATGTATTTTTTAGTAGAACTAAAGTAAGATTTCAGCGTCTTGCTCTCCACTCAGCGTCAGACACATATAAACAAGAAAAGAAACTACACAAGTATTTGCTTTGAATTAGCTTCGGCTAAATATTTTAACATAACAATGAAATTTTATCAGTGAAAACATCCTTAATGGTTCAGTGACTTGCAGACTCTGTTGCAGTTAAGACTACTCCAAATTCTTAAAAATCACTAGAACAAATGAAATGGTAAATTTCATCTGAATAAATATCAAGAGAAGTTTGTACTTCAGAGGCTTAAAGGGGGCTTCCCCAGTTAAGATGTGGAGAAAAAAACAAAGCAAAACAAGGCCACAGTCAGAGTCTTTTCCAGCTGGATGGCTGTGAGTGGGGCCAGTTGTGGGTTTCTGTTGCAGACAGTCTGACCTCAGGACTTGTGACAAAGGGGATGCTTGATTTAAACACCTTTCCCTTGTGAATGCATTATTAAATGCTACAGAGATAGTGTTGTATTGTGCGCCAGGGCCACCACAACCAACAAGTAAGGCTACCTTGGTGCTAGACATAAAAAAAGGTCTTCAATGGCGTTCAATACTATTGATTCAGGAGTAAAGCAATTTTAATATCTCTTCAGGGGATTTTCAGCAACAGCCAGGTCATTAATTCATTCTCCCAAATTGCTTATTCAATATCAAGAACACGGATACCAAATAAAGTCTTTGAATTTATGTAGCACACACAAGTCAAGGGGTCGAATAACTGTTATGGGGAGAAGTGAAAAAAATTAAAACATCAATATGCGCTCCCTGGAAAGGCTTGTTGTTAGGTAGCTTTGCCTCCGAGGGAGTTTTCTTTGTTTCTGTTTTATTTTTTTTTATTTGTGACAGTGTCAGATTAATTTCTCTGAAGCCTTCTGGCTCCTACAGTAACATCAATATCCAAAAGACCTGGTGAGTGTCTGGATATTATGGAAGACAAAAATAAAAAGAGAGTACTATTTCGGGTTCTGAATTCTAATTTGCATGGCCACAAATGAGCGATAAGAACAAAAGAACAAAATCTAAAAAGGCTATTTTGTCCACCTTTTTTCAGTACTTTTAAATGGCTCTCATGGCATACATGATGAATAGTTTTAAAGTTTACAAATTATTGTGACAGCTCCCTTTCTCCCCAGTTGCCATTCAGATTAAAGGAATCTAATGCTGGCGTAAGCTTGTGCAAGGCAATAAGGAACTATTGCTTTCCTGTCACATATAATTTATAGCTTTCTATTTGCATCTGTTTGCCCGTGTGACTAATCCCCAACTTTTTCTCCCCAAGCCCCGATCAATACAACCTCATCCGCATTGGCACACGGGGGCTGGTGGTTCTACGGAGATGTTTGATCTGGGAGGCAAAGGGGGCTGCTATAGGGCTGTGATCGGCCCAGTGAAACCCCCTTCACAGTGGGGGAGAGAGAGAGAGTGCTGATTAGTGTGGGCCAGGTAGAGTCAGTGAAGCTGATCATTGAGGTGAATTGATGTGATTTCATGCTTTGTTTGCAAGATCACTCAGACCAAAAGTGCAATGAAGGCTTTTCTTTCAGACTCACCTTTAAGGTAGAACCACTGACCAGATCCCACCTTGTGTATGAGTTACATTTGATAGCTTAATCACACAATATCTCTATAGTAACTGCTGTGACTGAACTGTATGCACAGATAGTTGTCATAGAAAAAGACCAGTGACATGTGCGTTTCTGTTGCTCCACAGGATCATCCGAACAAAAGTCCAGCAGCCTTTCCATCCATCTCCAGATGGGACATCTCTGTCAACACCAGGCCATACAATTGGTAAAACTGTAGCTCCAGCACATGCTCTATAATATATATATATATATATATATATATATATATATATATATATATATATATATATATATATATATATATATATATATATATATATATATATATATATATATATATATATATATATACATACTTGTATTAACTGTAAAATACGAGTTGGTTGCTGATTTTTTTTGTCTGTCTTTTCCCCAGTACCAAGCACAGCCTCTCCACCTGTAACCAGCGCCTCCAACGACCCTGCAGGATCCTACTCCATCAATGGAATTCTGGGTATTCCACGATCCAATGGTGAAAAGAGGAAAAGAGATGAAGGTAAGAGAGATTTTCTACTTTTAATAAAACAAAAACAAAACATTAAAAAAGACAAAAGCTCAGGAGAATTTTTTAAAAAAAAAACAGGTTTACAGCTTTATACTATAAAATCCTCTGAGCTGAACATGCAATTACAGCACTAAAACCTGCTTCAGTTCCAGTAGATGACCCTTATAAAACACCTAAGTCTGAACTCTGTTACACTGCTGTGTCAACCTGCCAAGGAGTCTTTTGATTTGAAGACATCGACCTCCGCTGTTGTCTCCTGCAATTAATCTTTATGGAAGTGATTAAAGGGCTTTAGATAATTACATGTCAAGATGATGTAGCCAACCACCCAGGTCAGTCAAGAAAGCAGCTATAGCTCTGTGGAGGGCTTGTGTTTTTTTTTTTTTTTGGTTTTTTTTAGAACAAAAGTGGCTCTGCATCTGCTGCTGAAGTCGTAGGTTAGTGGATGTAAGGGGGCCTGAGGCGATATAGATTATTAGTTCTGTAAGCAATAGGCTTCCTTAATGTCACTACATAAGAAGCTGATGAGAATAGCTAAACAGATGCACTTATGTTACAAGGCGTGTATGGGTATGGAGGGATGATGTTGCTGCTGAAAAGGGGCAGTTATCTCAAACAGGGTTGGGAATGAGTGCCTTATTTCTGCAGTGCTCTGGAATGAGAGCTAATCAGAGCACGGCAGCAGTTTACATAGCGTCTTCTTTGTTCTGGCGTTTGTTGAGAAGCACAGGGGTTTGCGGGATATTGAGTGGAATTGATGTTTTATGTGCGTGCAGGGAGGGAGGGATGACTAATGACCTGTCAGAGGTAGATTTCCTGGCAAAGATATAAAAACCAGCATGACGTGGACATGGCAAATGACATAATCAAGTCTTTCCCTGTAAGAGATGCAATCGTGGAGGCATAATGCAAACGTCTGGTATTTTCAAGGGTTCATTTTCAGTCGTTCGAGGACCTCTCATATTAGCTAGGGTGTAATGTCTAGTCACTGAATGATAGAATGCACACATTTCTATGCAGATTGCTACTGAAGGGCAAAGAGGTATTAAAGGGCATGGAGAGGAATAAGGTATGTGTGTGGGAGAAGGAGAGCTGGCCTGTTTTGTGGAGGTCTTCCAGGTGACAGCACCATGTTTCTATGGCTATTCAGTCTTAAATGATTCCCCTGATGTGCTGCCATTTCTGTGATTTAGGTGCTCGTCCAGCATTACAAAGAAAGAGAAGAAAGCTGAATGTGTGTGCGAATGAGTGTGCCTGTATGTGTGCGTGCGTGTTTAAGTCAGAGCAGGGCTTGTACTGACAGCGATGGTGGAGCTTTGGTTCTTATATACTCTCTCAAAACCCAGCTGGTGCCTACCTGAAACTACAGGGTCATGGATACTTTATCTCTCCAAAACATAAAACCTTGGGCCTTTGGCCACACACAGCTGCAAAAGCAATGTCTCGCCTCAAGCCACAGTTTGTAAGAATAGTATATTACATATGATGTTACCCTGTAGACACAATTGTCCTGTTGCTGTCTTCCCTTAAAATGCACTTTACCAAACAAAAAGATTTTGCTGCTGGTAGCTTGAACTGTCCATTGTAAGAGCGCTCTAGCTACAGTTATACCATGTTACCTGCATGCATGCAATGCAAAGATTTTTGCTTTTATAATAAATGGCTAAATTTGAGTCACGGTGTAAACAATGAGCGCTTTTATTCTGACATCTGGGCTGCAACTCCTGTCCTTACTTGTGGTTTAAGAGCTCAATATTGCCATGCAACATTATTTTTAGGGGTGCATTTTTTTTAAATAAATCATTTAGACATGATGTAGATTCTACTGAAATCACATTTAAGCAGTGTTTGCAGCACTTGCGTGTATATATTATATTCCAAGCAAGGCAAACATTTTAGATATTAGAAAACTATTGCTGCTATTGGAGTGCTTCATTGTTGTTTTGGGTTCAAAGCAGTTTTTTTTTTCTGTGTTTCAGCAATGCCTTGTTTGCTATTCAGACATATCTTCCTTCACTCAGTAGGCAGTAGTCTATACTGGGTTAATGCTTGGATTAAATTTCCTCACAGCACAGTAGCAAGCCTGAGCCCTATTTAACTTGGTAAGCCTCATGATTATTATGGCACAAGCAGTCATTATCAAGGGTTGAAAACATGAACAAAAATGAGAGAAGGAAAGGAGGAGAACGGTTAGGGAGGGGAGTCAGTGTGCAACACAAGCCCCGGTGAAATGGATTGGCTGTGTAGCCCAGAGTATTTGTTTTAGGCAGTAGCCGTGGCTCTCTGCCAAGTCGGCAGACAGCTCCTAAGTTTCCAAGTCAGCAGTGCCCTTAAAAAGGTTCCCCCATTACAGGCGGGATGTAGAGATAATGCAGTGTGACACACGTTATGTACACTGGGTCTCGGCAAGAGGAGCTTCAGGGACACAGGTGTCATAAGAGCCATTAATCTGCTATTGTCACATGTTATTACAAATTAAAAGTAGCATGTTACACTTGGCAGCCATTGTTGCAGACGGACAGGGTGTGGGAGAGAGAGGGAGGGAGGGAGCACGAGCTAGACCCCAGGAGATGGTGTCTTTGGTGACCACGGCTGTCTGCACGTTTTACAAATTGACATATATTAGAAATCGCAATTCTGCAGAGAAAAGCTATTACCTCACAGATTAACATCCAAGTACCCCACCACCCGCCTCACCCCTGCATCCCAGCTCAAAAAACCCCCACCGCTTCTGACACCGTGGGCTCCAGAAAAGACAAAGGAGAAGCTGCTTCTCCCAGAGTGAAATGAAACCAGTTTGGATATTTAAGCGCAAATTTGCTTTTAGTGATGTTTTTATTTTTTAATGTTATTAGTGAATGTGTGAAAAAGCTAAACTGACTTAAGCAGACAACTTGGAGGTCTGTTGATAACAGGCCGTGTCCATGAAGTGTGTCCGGTCCTTTAAAGCAATATCATATGTCCTTTCAAAGTGGCTCACCAATTGCACAATCAGACCAGCAGACGATTGTTAATTTCAGCCATTCTGTGCGCTTTCTTGCTTTTTGTCGGGCTTTCTTTTTGATTTATGAAAGAAATACCAAGAGAGAAATTTCATGATAAGATGATCATCATATATTTCAAAACCCAACAACAATAGCCAGTGGCAGTCAGAATGGATGTGATTCTGTGCTTCAGTAGCTGTTGAATTAATTATTTCTCATCTCGGAGTGTCATGAGGACTGAGCTGATGCGTGTGGATGGAGATGAGTGATGGAGCGGGCCGCCGTCACACCCTGCTCTGTGTATCAGCATCTGTTTTGGGAGAGAGGAAGAATCAACACAGGAACTGGGAGTGCAGCAAAATGTCAGCAGCGAAGTGTAACCTCCGAATTAGATTAATAAAGCCTTTAAAAGCTTGGCAACATCACAACAAATTAATGGCCAACAGTAAGCGATATTAGACATATCCAGACTCTCAGGAGTAATAATATTTTTTTTGCAAGTAATCAATTAGAGAATGTTTAGTTCATAAAATGTGAGATCATATTTTTTTTAAAAATGGCTTTAAAGTTTCTTAAAGACCTCACCCTTCCAGTTAGAGTGATATGAAACAGAGAAAAGCAGCAAAGTTTCACATTAGAGAAGCTGCAAGTAGTTGATTATGTATCTAAATAAAATTTCTACTTATCTACACAATTTTTTATGTGTACAGATACACATATGCAGAAAAACAGAAGAAACATATGACATTCAGAAGACAGTATTTCATTTATGTTTACATCATCAGAATAATCAATTAGCAAACCAAAATCCAGCTGAGTCTATCCAATTTGATGCAAACGAGTTTAATTTCATTTCATTTAGCCACGAATTGAATCAGGTGGGAAATTATAGAGGTATATTATTGTGAATTACATGAAAATGTGCTGAGAGAACAAGCCTGTATGTATGTTGACATGTTATTTAAACAAGAAGCAGACTGGGTGGGAGTAAAGTTAAGAGGGGGGCAAAGCTCATTCATTTGAGGAAGTCTTTCATGACCTCAAGGTGCCAGCTCGACTCCCTGTGCCTCAAACAAGAACTTTGAAACTCCATGTTCATTTCATGAAAGAGTTTTAACTTTTATTCTGAAATCGCTCACTTCCTCTAAGAAAAACTGCTATTCATACTCAGTCTGGACCTCATTTGTGATAATTGTTAGGTTTTTGTTTGGGGTAGGGTGTGTGGGGGTGGGGGGGCTGTCACTCAGACCTGCTTCAGTCAAGTAGTGCATCGGCTCCTGCTAGGGGTCATGGCCTCTGGGTGCCAATCCTGCAGTGAGGAGCCTGCTTTATAGAGCTGGTTATCTCATCTGATAGAGACTACTCCCTTGTTACTAGAGTGTTAATACAGACTGATGTCAAGATGAATATCTTCAGTGCCAGCAATGATCAATAAGTGACCACAGAGCAGGACAAGCAACAACAAAGCCACTGTGGTCAAAGACTGTTATCGCTGCAGCCGATTTGGAAATGTCCAGATGATGGGTTTGACTTTTGTAGTGATTATGATGTACTTACACAAGCTGACATACTTTTTTTTTACTGCATCAGCAAAATGTTAAAGTTTCAAAAATGAACATTTATAAACTCAAACGACTGGCTTTCCCAGTACTGTGTGGATAAGTCTGGGTCAAATTTAACTGACAGTGGCTTCCGCTGGCCGGCACAATAAACTAGTAAAGCAGCAGTCAGTCAGATGCAAACACTATTTATTAAATTATAGATTAAAATACCAAAGAACTTAATTATTTTTCCATACTTTCCAGTATGGCTTCAGGTTTGACTTAAAATAACTACCTTGTTGCGGTTAAGTAACCTTTGTCATGGATTTTAATAACAACAAAATGGGTAATAAGGTGCAGGAACAATCACAGTCATGGTTAAAAAGACATCAGCTTTCCCTAGCAAAAGCAAAGAGGTTTTGTTGACACTTTTTTGGTCTATAATGATATAATTGTACTCTTTTCTCCTGTTGCACAGGAGTCATAATTCACTGAAGAATTTATCACTTGAAGGTGAATGTTATGTTCTTTTCAGGCTTTGATGTTTTCTTGGGAAGACAGCCTCCAAACTGTTTAAATGTATGCTTGAAGAATCATAATTACACAGCTTCATGAATGGTCTTAAGAGAGTCATCCTCTTCACCAAAACACTACCTCTGCTGATTTGTCAGAAGAGAATCAGTAGCAGGGAGGGCAGATGGCACTGAGTGGGAGGAAGAGTGTGTAAGTTGACCCAGGATGGTTTGTCTTGTGTGTGGGAAGTGTATTCCACACTGGTGAATGACAAATATGGTTGGGGGTATTGATCAGGGTGTTGTGGCTCAGGCTCACTGATGGAAAGTAATTAATGACTCTATTTGCTTTGGTAGCAAAGAGAACAACTGGGTTTGATAAAGTGCCTTGATGTCGGCAATAGCAGGTGAGAATATTCACCTGAATGTGCCCAAGTGCCACTACAGGGAAAAAAGTAGGTTGTTGCTGTACAGAGTCACACCATGAGGGGTATCAATGCCCACAGGAGAGAAAAAAGTCATTTCTGATGCTGTTGTGCTGATTTTAATTTCACTAAAATTCAACTTGGCTACTAAAATGAAGCATTAAACCAATGAAAAGCTATGTAATGTTTTAAGAGTTTATCTTTGCCCTGAATATAAAATACTGAAGTAGCAGGAAGACATAAGCCATTGGTTTGTGGACTCCTGGTTTAATAGTTAAACTTAATCATTTTGGCTATCACATCTTGTATTTTTAAAATGGGACTGAGACCAAAAACTCCCTAAGGAAAGTATCTGATGAGGTCATAGATCAAGGAAGGTGAAGTATCATTTTTTTCCTATACACTTAAATTCACTTCAACTGTATTAGACTTCCTTTTGCAACCAGAAAAGTTGCCAATTTAAGGCACTTCCTCATTGGTTTTACTTTTCAGACCTGGGGGCTGCATCTATCTTTGGTAAACAGTCTTTGGGGCAGAGTCAGGCTAGCTGTTTGTACTTCTAGCCTGCTAAAGCTCACAGCCTCTGAATGTATATTCAGGCTTTAGTAATGGCGCTGGAATGGATTACATTCACCATTTGAAACAGGAGTCTCTCATGTTAAATTCAGCCACCTCAAACTTCTGCCGTTGCAGACTACACAATGTATCACCCAGTTTTCCCTTTTGTCACAGTACCATTATAATTACTGTGGCTGCTTTGCCACTCAGTTAATTACACAAATAAATTCATTTTAGGGCACTTTCTGTAAAGGGTGATGCTGCTATCCTTTCTTTGCAGATACCTTCAGCATATTAGCTCATTCTTTGAAGGGTAAATGATCCACCAAATCATATCTTCAGCACAGCAAAATTATTAGGGTTCCTCACTGTGCAGCTCCTTAAAATCATTTTTATGCATGACAGCATGCAGTATGTGACACTGACTAAGAAGCTCATGACAATATTTGCTTCGCAAAACAATACAGTCCATCAGATCTACAAGTCCCTTTAAGGAAAGTCCTAATGCATTTATTTTGGGGAGTGAAGATAAAAGTTAACAAGATATTGTTAGCTAACTTCTATATTACTTGACATTTTTGCAGCTATCAGCACAATTTTGGGGTACACACATTTGCACACACCTACTCATACTCTTGTTTAGCGCTCCTTCAGCTCCTCTTTGGAGAGTTGGGTTCATCCTCTGGCCTCAGCCGGTGAAAAAAGGTCAAGCAGCAGAATAGAATGGCAATAACCCTCCCAAATGGTACTATCACACAGACATGATTGATCAATTGAATTCCATGGCAGAGAAAAATGTGGGATTAAGTAGAGTATTATACGCACAATGAGTTGAGGCATGATGTTCATTTCAAGTTCATTTCAGCTCCCTCTTGCCACCAGATCAGGCAATCAATAGCGGCCTTGCATATCATATATCACCACTCTCCCACTGAGGGGAGAACATAATCTGCCGCAAATTTAGAATGACAGATTTGTAAGGGAGCTGAAGCTTTCTGGGATCCGGGGAAGGAGACCTACAGACACAGACACAGCCACTGCAGCCAGGAGAGGTGGTGGGGGCAGGGGGTGGGGGTTGAGAAGGGCTGGGAAGAGAAAAAGAGCGGGTGCTATGGAAGGATGGTCTGTGAAGGTTTTAAAGCATTGCACACAAGTAACAACTGGAGAGGCATCCTTCTCCCAACAGTCGAGTAATCAGGTCAGGAGTCGGGAGAAACTCCCGTGTTTGGAGAGCAAGATGATTGAATGAGACTGTACAATTTTATTCAGCCCCTTGTCCTCCGCTGCTGCTTCCAAATGGAACCACATGCTCACAGAGAATGGAAGCAGTATTGAATTGTGAAAAGGAAATTGTGCTTTTTTTTTTTTTTTTTTTTAAAAAGCTGCTCTTGATTTCAGTAACATCAGTAGGGTTTTTTGGTGGGGGAGAAAAGAAGGAAGAAAAATGCAACCGGCTGAAATGAAAAGGCACTATAATGGGCTTGCTGCTGCTTTCATTAGTACACATGCTTGCCACAACATGTATATATTTGCAAGTGACGGTAATCCATCAATTACCAGAGGGCTTTCAGATCATGATGGTGTTAATACTGTGGAGGGGTGCAGGGAAAAGCCTGTGTAATGCAGCCAGTGGCTCACTACAGCCATTAAGGTACAGAAAAACCTGCACTCCATTTGCCAGATCCCCCACAGAGATGGTACAGAAAAAAAAAAACATGAGAAGAATATAAAGTGTGTAGCTTGAAGTAAAGGCCAGCTTCCCGGGGTCAGTGTCTCGAATGTTGCTCTTTTCTTCTTGTAGATGGTTCAGATGGTTCTGGCCCAAACAGTGATTCTCAGGGTAGTGTGGAGAGTTTACGGAAACACCTGAGGGCAGATGCCTTCACACAGCAGCAGCTGGAAGCATTGGACCGGGTCTTTGAACGCCCCTCGTACCCTGATGTCTTCTTCAACGGAACATGTCAAACTAGAACAGGTTAGTGGCACCACACCTCCCCATCTTTGCTTTTTCTTTATTACAGAACTCAAACTGAGCATGCAGTACTGACTCAAACACAGAAAAAAGCACCTCTATAACATATATTCCCAAAACCTTTTCTGGAAATAAAAGCTAATTAAATAAATGTCTGAGATGGCAAAGCTTGGGATTACAGTCCCAGCATGTATAATGCTGGAGGTATCAATAGGAAAACTCCCACACATTATTGATTTGGTGATGAAAAACACATTCCAAGTACCCACTGTAATTGAGAATAACAGTAAAGCAACAGAAATTAATCAATACCTAGATTTTTTTTCTTAATTTTTGCCATGCTATTCAACTGTTGTTTCTTGCTTTTGTTGTTTATTTCCCAATTCTGTGACACATCTTGATGTGCAATGACTGATGCAGCCTCAAAAGCTGCCTTTATTGTAACACGTGCCAATGAAATAGATGTTTGAAACACTAGCTTCCACCTATTCCTGGTCTTGATATTAAAGCCACACTTGCCATCCATCCTCATTTCGAAAAATTAAGAGGCATTTGGGAAACAGCCACCCCCACGCCAAAATGACAGAAAGAACCCACCGCTTATTAAAAGCTCTGGGCTTATTACAATGGATAACCTTTATTTACTTTCATTATACTATTAAACAACAAGAGACTATTAATTTTTCCACCAAACTACAAGTCAGACCCATAAAGCAAAAGCAGTCACCTAATTGAGTTCATTTTAATTTCTCTCCAATCGGGGCGAATTACGCAGGTGATAAATCAGTGGGACAGGCCTCACCTCCAGAAGAGGGCCTAATTTGCAGCTAATTACAAAACTGATTTCTACTGGAAGATCAATACCAAAACGAATTGGAAATGACTTGCAATCACAAAGAGCGTCAGGGAGAGTATTAAAAAGGCAGAGGAAAAAGGGTTAGACTAGAAAAAGGGGGTGAGTAAGTAAGAAAAAAGAAAGGAGGCCAGGAACAGTCAGAAAAATCAGCTTTAATTTAATGCAATATTAATCAGAGCACTTTCCCTTTCATGGTGCCTCATGTTTTTTTTTTTTTCCTCTGGAAAATGTGTCCCTATTAGCCAGTGTCTGGGTTCTGTAGTGAGGCATTAAAAACCCATTCTGGAGATGCAAAACTCAATGGATTCACCCCTCCCACACTTCTGCTAGCCATTTGGTCATCCTTTTCAGACCTATCTTTTCAGTTTTGCCCCTCCTGCCCTTAATCTGCATGATAAAACGTCTGTTTGGCGTCTGAAGCCTGCGAGAATTGAGGAAAACATCCGACATTGTGCCAGTGAACAGTTGTAGCAGACAATTAGAGTTTATCTGTGATAGTGGCAGACAAGAGCAGGGTCACAGGCGTCCTCCTGTGGGAGTGCGGCCCACTGAGCCACTCACATCGCGCTTTGGACAAACATTGTCAACACTCAGACTCCGGAAGTTTCATCTCATTAAAAAAGAAGGAAAAAAAAAAACCTTCTAGCATCTGCCATCAGTGTCTTTAAGAATGTTTATAAAGGGAAACATGATGATATTTTTTTACAGGATTTTTATTTAATTAAAAAGTTACAATTACAAGAGTTGGATTTTTTGTTGTTGCTTTTTTGAGAACAAAAACCCTAACTTGCTTTTCTTGATGTTTTAATCAAATATTCACTTTTTAAAATAAACAGGTTTTTTTACTTTATTTCATGCAATTGGTTGGATTTTTTTTTCTGCTAAATGAAAAGCAGGGTTTAATGGAAAAATATTATTTTTTTATATTTGGCGGATTAGTACTAATAATCAAAATCTTCAATGGCAAACCTCATTTTTTCTTCTTTGGTTTAAAAGTGATAAAAAAAATATTAAAAACATGAATTTTTTTCACCTCCATTAATCAGTATTGAGAGTGATACTCCAGAGGTGGACACATTTGAAGATATCAGAAGGATTAAGTTTTGCATTTTGCATGATTTGGGTGAACTGGTCCTTTAAGCCAACATCCAAACTCACACAGAAAGCCTCAACAATTTTACGGTAACAGAATACACAAAAGTTGTACAAGTGATTGTATTCAGAGATAAGAGGTAATGAAATTTAAAGGCAGTTTAGACTCCAAATTAAAAACAAAAGAGCAAAAAAACAAAAAAAGTGAATAGTGTTTCTCAAACGGGGCCACATGGTGTGTCTGTAACAAAGCAGAACTGCTTTCTCCCTTGGCTGATCAGGAGTAGGACTGCAGTCAAGCACAAAGGGCCAGCTGACACCTTGGCTTTTCACTCATTTCAAAATCCCTCTTCCTCTCAGACAATACCAAAATACATTCATGATATGCTTGAACTGCCACCCTGCAGCATGCACACACACACACACACACACACATGCACACATACAGACACACAATGCACTCATACAAATTTATACTCACACAGGCCTGTATGGAGCGCTTAATGGAGGAGGAGAAAGGAGGATTTCCATCTAGGTATTGTTTGGTTGTGTAATGATTCAACTGTCCTTTTCCCAGGCTAATGAGTACTCGCTTCCTGCCCTGAATTCCAGTCTGGACGAAGGCAAAGCCAGTTTATCCTCTAGCGCCAACCCAGACCTGGGCCCCAGCGTGTCGCAAAGCTACCCTGTAGGTAAGATCAAGTGCCATACAGTATGCCTTTATGCTGCTGAGCCACAGCTTCAGCTGAGGGGTTTTGAACAATGTAAAAGGACAAGAAAGTCAGTGCTAAACATGCTTGTGAAACTGACAAAGACCAAAATGAAATATGTGACAATAAAGGCAAAGCAAAAAGTTAAGTGTGAAGACTTTTTTACCATTTCACTCTGAGCTGAAAATGCGATAAAAAGCTTAGCAGCAGTCCTTCGTCTTGTTTTTTTGCTGAGCAAGCAGGGCGATAAGAGCAACTGGGAGGGGAGGAGAGCTGTTCAGTCACCACTGGACAAGGACCTTTGGGTGCCAGCACATCAGAACTATGACTATGTATCAGAGCAAGGTCTCAGTGAAAAAAAAAAAAAGGCCACCATGCAGCATTGACTGCTTGTTGGCTGCTGCTGTGTTGCTCCTGCAATTTGTTCTCCAGGAGACAGTTTGTGTGTCTCAAAGCACGAGTAATGTGCTTCGGTAAATACGCTCTGGCATTTCTGCCGCCTAACTCTAACACCATGATCATTTATTTCACCCTCCTCTCTCTTTCGTTCTCTCTCTCTCTGTCTCTGCTTCTCCCTCCTAGTTGTCTCCTCTCCTTGTCACAGTTAATGACTGTCTGGTTAATTGAAATATTGTTTTGTTGTTGCAGTGTTATTACCAAGAAGAAGGTTAAGTTTACTGAAAGTTTACGATGACTGTCGGGAGCCTGAGATTAATATACGGAGCTTTTATTAAAATTCATATAATTATGCAGCAGCCATCAAAGGCAACGAGTTCTGCGTGGGGGTGGGGGACGGGGTGGGACAGGGTGATTGAAAATTGCTGCAGCCCTCCTTCTCAAATGATAGCCAAGCAGTCTTATGAGAAAAGAAAGGACCCTTCTCTCATTAATATGTGGGAGGTCGATTTTCCCTGTAAGGCAGGCCTCCTGAGAAGAAAGGTGTGTGTTTGTCCTTTGTGCACTGATGGCCCCATAGAAACAGGCCTGGCTCTACAGGCAGTACCTGGGATATTTTAGATGCTCTCAGCAGAGAGGGTCTCCTTACTGCTTTACAGGTGCAAAGAGACATGCAGACGAAGAAAGATGGGATTGTATGAATACTAGTGTGTTCCAGTTTGTATGTGTGTGTGTGTTTGCATATGGAGGGCACTTGACTTGACTTTCTATTAGTAAATAAGCTTTTTCCATGCCCTTCCGATGTTGGACGATCTCACTGTAGGCAGAGGAATAAAGCGCACAGAGGTCAAACTAATGGAACAAACATGGCTCCCACTTCCACTTGGTAATTACTATTTGGTTAGTGGCTCTTCTGCTTGGTTTTCCCTCAGTGCCCACCTGTGTGGATAATAGGTGATATTCAGGTGTGTGGTCTCTCTAATGGCTGAGTATTACAGTTTACTTGCCAGCGATAAGCTCACCCAGAGGAATTTTAAGCCTTGCAAAAAGTAGTAAATTATCTGCAGTATTTAGGCTGAGATCCAATTTCAAATTAATTGTGTCTTTACGGAGGAAAGAACTGGAGATTATGTTCATCCTTAAAAATGTTTTTTTTTTTGAGCACCAATTAAAATGCCTGCAGTTATTGATCTTGTTGATTTTATGTCCTGGAATTTGCATAATCTATTAAAAATGAATGATTCATGAAGTGTTTCATTGCCAGAGATCGGATTCTCAGTGAACTGAAAGACTTCAGAGATAGAAATCTTTTGTGTCCTTTGCTTATCCTATTAAGGCTCAAAAGTACCTGCAAAGCAGGCTCAAATAAGAAAGGGATTTAAGGGCATTGTGCACATCATCAAAATTCAGAGGCAAGAAGCCACTTCCATTAAAACACTTTTTTTCTCTCCCTTTCCTCCACATTAATGCTGTATTACCTGCTAAATAGTCCCTCTTACCCCATAAAAACACCAAAGGGTTCCATGAATATGTGGCTAGGACAATTGCATATTGTGAGGTAATTTCTATTGTTGATATGGGAAGTAATTTCTTTGATGAATTCCCTTCGAGAGATGGATTTCATCTCAAGTGCTTCTTATTCTTGTTCAGTCAAACTGCTTAAAATTCAAATAGTGTGAGCCGTGGGTGAATTTGTGAATAGCAGAGGGAGGAGCTCTGAACTTTTTTGTGTATTTTGAGAAATAAATGGAGAGATGGTCTCGATATGGCCAATTGTCCACTATTTCTATAGCGAGTTTCTGTATTTCCTGAAATTAGCCAGAGCCCACCTGTTTTCTTGATGGTGCTCCAGACTTAAGAGCCCTCTTAAAATTCCGATGAGCGTTCAGTGGGAGTTTTACACATCTCCACTCAGTGGCTGCATACTGAAGACTCTTTAAACATATTCCCTGCTGGGCCCGTTAATGGAGGCCTCCAAAGGCTTAAAGCCCCTGTGTCAATGACACCTCTCCTCAAGCAGCTGCTTCTGTACACCCCTTTATACCTTCCTGCTATTAAACAAAACCTCATCCAGCAAACACAACCGGCCACACTTTCCATTCACTTAAGCTGAATGAGTGCTCTCAGGGTGAGCTACACAAAAAGTATCAAGACCTGCCGTTGTCCAGTGAGCAGCGAGCAATGATCAGACAGTGAACCTGCCATCAGTGATGTGTGGCCTTGTGACAAATCGCTCGCGTGTCTTCCCACAGGGGGAAACGCAGGCTCTAAAATTAATGCTTATTTCATCTTCAGAAAAGCAAACTAACCTTTGAGCACACATTTGATAATGAATGACTTTCAGCCGGTGTTCAGGGAATTAAAGCAATTTGGCTCTCCAAACATTCTTTACTTAGTCGTAATTAATTAGGGTGCTGAGATTTTTTGGCTCGTGATAAATTGCCCCATTCTGCATATAGCCTAGAAAATGGAGGTCAAAGATTTTTGGTTGTTGTTGTAGCAAACATGAAGGTGTCCCTGTCATGGTAAATTTAATACTCTTGCAAGCAAAAGAGTCATTCACAAACGACTTTGTTCGTGTGCCAAATAACAAGAAGGTCACCCTGGTTTTCCCTTTGTGTTTTAAGAAATTGAGTAGATGTTAACGCAAAAGTGGTGCGTAATGTTTCTGCTTGTTGGTTCAGATAAAACTCATGAATCGTTTTTTCTGTGCTATAATAATGATGCTTTTAGTCACCTTGTGTACTTCGAAGTTTGTATCTTTTAGTCAAATATCTGCAAAAATAAATAAATAAATAAAAATCCTCTGTGTTAAAATCAGATATCTCAAGGTGCACCAGCAGCATGAAGCACAGTATTCCCAGCTGCTACAAGCTGCTTCTCAAATGAAGACAGAAATCAACAGGCTTTTGTAACAGCAAACCAAAAAAATCTTTGAATTGATTTTTGCAGGGAAAGGGGGAAAAAAAAAAAAACGAGGGCAAACGAAAATAAATAGCTTGATTTGCTGGCGTTCAATCTAAGGGGACTGTCAGAGGAAGCAGACAATATAAAGAAGCCCATCTTTTAATGAGAATCTGGACACACATCTCTGTTGCAAAAACAACAAAGACTAGGAAGCAGCTAATGAGGCTATCATTGCTGTACAGAGAGTTCTCTGAATCGGTGCCTCTCTGAAAGAGGGTTTTAAAGGGGACATAAAGCAACAGTCACAGAGCTGCTGGCACTCACTGCCAACTGCATCCTGGAATATACAAAAGCAGGATTCGGCACAGGCAGTTATCAGTGCAAATGCTTGGCAAACATAGATTTATCACCTTTAATAATTCATTTTTAATGGGTAAACCTTACAGGTTTTGCATGTTAAAATAATGTGCTATTCTTTTATTCAAAACACTAAGAAAACATGACAAAAATGTGTCTTATTGACACTTTTCAGAGGCAGAATGAACACTGAAGTTTCCAATGAGGGTTAAGCTGAAAGTATTGATTCACTTATCTGATTCACTGGATCAGTATCAGGTCTAACATTGAGGACGTGACTAACCCAAGTTAAATACTTTTTTTAGTCATTTACTGATGTGTTTTTTTTACACTTTTTACATAGTTACAGTTAAGTCATAACATCCCAGAGAGGAAACAGTGTCACAAGAGGAAAAATGTGACTTGTTCATCCCAACTTACAGTAAATTCAACTTTCAGAAAATTGTGTTGTATAGCCTTACTTGGTTACCTACAATATAAAGTGCCCTTTGATGACTATAGCTGTGATTTTATGTGGTGTAAATAAAGCTGAATTGAATTCCAGTATGCTATATTGTGAAGAATAAACTGCGAGCAAAACCAGTGATCCTGTGGTGATTATATTTTTTAGAAGTTAATGAAAAGAGTATTTACTTTTATTAAACTTATGAGCCAGCTGTAGCTGCTGCAGTAATAATGAAGAAAAGATAGTGTCAGTGTTTGGGGAGACAGCTAGACAATAGTTACCAGTGTCTACACACACACACACTCATACACAATGGCCTCAACCCTGCTGGACCCCCCACCTACAGTACTCCCACGGCTCCCTTTGACTTATGTGCACTGGCTTGTGGCTAACTAATTCTTATTATAAATGAAAGGTCCGGCATGACCTCACTCTTTTCTGTAAAGCTCTTTAACTCTGCAGCCCTTGAGTTTCAGTGCTTTAAGCGAAAGATAAATCTCAGCAGACCCTCGTACAATATCACAATCAGCGCGGAGATTTGCAAACAATAGAGAGCAGTTGTTCGACACGAGATTGAATCATTTCTTTATCAGACAATTCGTAATCACAAATGAAAGTGGTCTTTTTGTGGTATGTATTTTAAGAACAAATTCACTTCTGTGTAAGTAGATTTCCTTTTTGTCTTTTCTCTACTATTTTACAGTGTTATAGTTCATATTGTACCTTTCAATAAATCTCTACCCTGCTGAACAAGAGAGTAACAAGTTTGTGTCATCCAGAGAAAAAATTCTGACAAAAATGAACTCTTAAGACTCATTTTCTATTATTATTGATATTTCGAAAGGGACATTTTCTGGTGGCGTTTTTTTTTGTAGGTAGAATTTCCACTGCTGGATGTTTTGGGATCTAGTAATTTAAATAGAATGAGCACTGAACTGGTAATAATATATCTGCACATCTGAAAAAAAGTACCAAAAAATGTGTCAAAACATTAATATTATACAAAATCATCCTTTTTCAAGTGTAAGGATGGATTGGATTTTATGACTTATGCTTTAACATTTAGGTAGAATGTGATGCAGCCCAGCAGTTCGGGGTGGAGCTGACTTTAAACACTTTAAATACTGGTATGTAATTGCAACATGTTCTACACACTTTAATTATAGCTGTAAAACAGACGTGTAGCACTGCAGCTGAGTATCTTCTGCATGTGTCAAGTGACAGCACTGTCAGTTATTACTCCCCTGTATTCCATCTAGACAGTGTTTCTTAGAGCCGTGCCTTCCTTACATTAAGTGAGAGCCATACAAAGCTTCCATGGCTCCTTTTCCTAGTAATCCTCCTCCTCCTCCTCCTCCTCCTCCTGGTCCTCTCTGGCTGATCCCAGCCTTGTGAACCTTCAGGCCTGCCACCCTGTTTCTTTGCCAGTTTCGCCACCAATCTTTTCACAGCCTGGCCCCCACATCTCCCACTTTAGCCAGTACAGCCTGCCAGCTTGTAGTAGTGGTACGTCATTCGCCAAAAGTACCATTCCCACATCCTCAAAACAAACAAATAATGTGTCCATTCTGTTATGTTTTTTAATGCCGGATTTGCCTGTGCTCTATGCTTTCACCAACAATGACTTACTTGCACTATATTTGCATTATCTTTTTTTATTCTTTTTTTTTTGCTGATTTTTTTATTCTATTATGTAGTTCTTCTTTTGTTAGAGGTACAGCGTCATAGATATTAAAATTGAGACCCTTCATGCAGAGCGCAGATTGCAGTCAAAAGCATTTCTTGAGGGAAAACAGTTATTTACCAGTAAACATGTTTTACCTTATAAGATAAAACCGCAAACTTCAATTTGTATCTGGTGCCAAACTACACAAAAATACTGGAAGAACAAGACAAAATCATTTATTTTGGGAGGATGATTTAAAAATGGTTTTGCTGAAACTGAAGTTTCTCTGTTCTCTGGACAACTGTTGTCCTCTGCTGTTATGGTACATTTTATCCTGTAGTTCCTCATTAATGCTCCAGTAGGAGATGATTTTCCCTTTGAGTCCAAGTGACCCTCATAGTTGACAATATAGCAGGGGCCTCTCTTACCCCAGCAACTGTGGTGAATGGGGTTACGTGCCTTAGTTCGAATGTCCCTGTGGCCAACGAGGACAGCCCAACCGTCACTCTCAATTACAGAGCTGAATATCTGTAGCCAGACGGGTGATGCTCTGCAGAGGGGCCTGCGTGCTCTGCCTGTACTGCCACTACAGAAAAGAGCGGAGACTTATGTGGTTTAGTAAATGCTCCCATATTTAGACGAATTGTTTAATGAGGAGACACGTGTACAGAACTAGGACTCAGATCATTGGAAGCAGCAGCTGTTAGTGTGTTTTTATTTCACCTGTTAGAGGCAGGCTGACGCTTTCTGGTCACTGAAATCTGGAATTTTGTACTGACTGACTTGCGGTGGTGGTCACAGAAGATGGGGCAATGCCTGTTTTATATAATTACATTTTGAGAATGGGAGGCTGAAAACAGAGGTGGAAGTGACTAACCACATATAGCTGTGCTTTTGACAACCTTTATTTTGCAGGAACAGTTATATATTTGCTCAGCAGATTCAGACTCTACAAAGTTTTTATAAAGAAAAAAATAGTCCTCCACAAATAATATAAGACTCTGAAAGCAGCTCCTCAAAGCAGAAAATGGAAAACTGCAGATTCTCAATTTTTGTTGATAAATGTAAGCTTAAAAAAAGATACCATTATCTCTCCTTTTAAAGATGGACACGTTTGTTTCCACTCAAGTGTTTTTCATAGAATCAGATGAATTGGGAATTCATCTGTAAGTGACAGTGACAGCTGACAGGTTGTTTTCTGTTTGTTTTGCTTTGTCTCTGCAGGTCGGGATATGGCCAACACAACCTTACCTGGGTATCCCCCTCACGTCCCCCCTACAGGCCAGGGCAGCTACCCGACCTCCACGCTCGCTGGAATGGTTCCTGGTGAGCGAGAAACAAGCTGAACTGTTTCATATTGTCATTACAGTATAATTTACAGGTAATGTTGCCCTCCAAATTTGTGCAGAAGCTGGGAAGCAGAGCGGGGAGACTTCAGTGCCAAAATATTCATAATATTTTCAATGAATATTAGCCTGTAGAATAAGAAACACGGATATTCTTGTATTATGTGTGCGTATGATTGGATTACACAAGCTGGATAGGTCATCAAAAACAGGGGAGAGGATAGTCGCACTCTCTTCCTCCTCACTTTCCTGGCCCTGTTGGCTCATCATCTCCCCTCGTGGCCGTTCTCAATGGTCTCGATAAACAGCACCACCAGCCCTCCCCAGTCTCTGCGCTCCAGAGCATATCCCTTTACCCTCCTCTACTTAACCTGCAGTTCAGGTTCACAGCAAACAGTTAAGGGTCAAAAGGCAGAGGCATGAGAGCCCAGTAAATATTCAAATCATTGTCTCTCTGAGGAGGTCAGGTTTGTGTTTCGCTGCCAGGAACAGGGCAAAGATGCAGTTTTGGTGCTGGGCTCTATACGCTTCTTCAGCTCCAGCATCACCGCACACATTTTCAGCAAAGCACAGCCAGCATTTTGCTTTGACGTGATTAAACCACACGAACAAGGAACTCAGTCAAGTGTGCATTGTGTTAGCATATCATTTACCAATCAGGCACCCCATCACAGACTCTGGCTGTTCCTTTTTCTTCCATTATAAAGGGCTGCCATGACACGTCTTATTATATTCTCAGCCAAGGAGGTTGTATTTACTTTCCATTTGTTGTTGTTTGGTGATTTGAAGGTAGACTAAAAAGGAGCATTTCATTAAACCTGGTGGTAAATTAGTCCTTGAAACACTAAATGATTTTTTAAAGGGTTTTAGAGTATTAGTTAAAGGTTAGTTACACCCAAATTACATAGTGCCGTGCATATTTCCTCTTGCCCTGCTTTAATGTAATAGAGGGGAAAACAATGTTTGTGACATCCTTAGAACTAGATGCATTACCTGTGGTGATATGTTACTAAAATGCCACAGTTGAATGAATAATTTAATTTTACTTTCTGAAAATATTGACAATACAGAAATAATATGAAGATGTGCTGTTTGTTTTTGTTTGTTTGTTTTGGCATTCTTCTGCAAATGCTTGAGTCCATAATAGACAAAGCAGCAGTAAAAACACAGTGTGATGCAGGAGCAATGGGTGGTAGTGCAGCCCAGCTTTACTTTTTGATTTCAGCCAATAAAACTGCTAAATTGTGTGGGTGGAAAAGACACAAGTCAAACATACTTTTACTTTCCATTTGCTCCTATGTGGCACCAAGCAAAAGATGAGGACCTTAATCCCATGGCTTGTGGTTTTGTGTTACAACTGATTCATCCTATACACAACCACTAAGATTTAGTGACAGGCACAAAACACTGTTAAAGCAAAGCCATTTCTCAGCAGCTCCATATAAAATCTGGCCTTTATTATCTCATAAAAGAAAGAAACGTGTTGAACCAGCAGCAGTGCTCACTGACATGCTCCGAGGTACTTCTGTTGCAAGAAACATCAGAGTTTAGACCAGAGGGCTTTCAGATTGGAGATGTTAAAACTCCTCCAAGAAAGGCTGCAGGATATTTATCGCAGCATATCAAAAACGTATGCATGAAACTGTTTATTACCACTCTGTATTTATTAGGCTGTTTTGGAATATACTGGAGGAAGAAGAATGGGTTGATATCCATAAATGGGACAGGGAAAGCCGCCTTCAGTGTCACATCCTGTATTGTTCAGTGTTGCATAACTTAAGTGAAATGAAAAAGAAATAAATTACTTGCTTGACTGGTCTCACATCGATGACTATCATTTCCACCCACAAATTGCATCCTGTTTTGAATGACGAGAAATGACTGCATGTGAAGGGGGTAATGGTTTGATGCATTGAAATGCTAATTGATTTGTTGTTTTGTTTTGCAGGGAGTGAGTTTTCGGGGAACCCCTACAGTCATCCACAGTACACAACCTACAATGAAGCCTGGCGATTCAGCAACCCAGCATTACTAAGTGAGTGGAGAGTGAGAAACTTGATGAGAATGATTAATTGACCATTTACTAGATCCCTCCCCTGATCAGCGATAATCCAATTGTAGCCTACCAGTCATGGCAGTCATCCTTAGGGTTTCTAAGAACAGAGCTCTAGTAAAAGCAATACTTGCTTTTTAGTGTTTCAGAGGGTGGTGTGTTTTCAAAAGAGCAAAAGCACAATGAATGGAATGATAAGTTTCTCTGTTTACTTTATATATAATAAGCTGCAATCATTAGCAAGGAAGCATCACTGGTCAAAACGACTGACCACTAGTCAGAGCTGGTCACAGGTGTGATTAGAGTTTAGGGTAGCATTGTTAGCTGTGTTATTTTCTCTACCACATTTAAAAATGTTTATTGCAAGTGTTATATTGCATTATATTTCCCAACCAAATACAATTGAGCTCATCCTTAAAATGGCTCTATTATGCTTCTACTTATTTTCTGTCATTTATACACTGTTACAACTACCAAAGCTGCTGGCACAGCCATGCCAGGCCTGTACCAAACCTGATACAATTGCAGTTGGGAATTTTAAAGAAAACATATTTAATTAATAAGAATTTGGAACAATTAAAAATGCAATACGAGTGTGTAACTTATAATAAAAGATGGAATGGCAAAGGCCCATCCTGTTTGTAGTAAAGCTTGTATCATCATCAGTTATTTCTGTTGATTGTTATAAATATGTTTGGTGTTATTTTTAAATTTTGCTCTGCCTATAAATCATAAACCTAAATACCTTAATTACTACTAAATATGATTCTGAGCAGTATTTAAAACTACACACTTACACAGTCAATAAAACAGGAAAGGACTTTGAGCATTTTGCTGCAGGTTAGTCACTTTAACCCTCACATTAATATCAGTAATAGGGGTTTTTGATTGTAAACATATCATTGAAGATGGAAATGAATGAAAAGGTAAGATACAAAATAAAAATGTGCCAATTCCTTAAACTTTAACCCTCTTTTTTTACTGTTAAAACATGAGCATATTGTGCACATAACGTGCAAATAGGTTCGATTTACGTGCGTAAAAATGGGGTATGTTCACAAACTGGCCTCAATCGCACATTTTTTATATACAAATAAACGGGAAAAAAATTTTTTATTTGAAGTAAATATTTTAATCAGTCTCCATATAGATTTTATGAATCTTGGTGCCCTTGATAGTTTATAGGCTAAGTTTCATCAAGATTGAAGCAGTCATCTAGGAGGAGTTCAGGAAAAAATATACAGATATACATTCATTACAATCATTATAGTGTAGTATAATGTGGGATTCTTGTTTTAGCTATGGCCAAAGTTTCAGACCAGACTGCTCAGTTTCAGGCAGTTTTGTCTTCTGTTGGAGGTGTATGATGTCAGCTAGACAGGATATTCCTAAACCTTCTGTTTGTAACTGGCAGCCAGTCAAAAGAAAGCTGGCTTAAAGGGATGGTGCTCTTAAAGTGACAGGAGGGAGGACAGCTTGTTTCATACAGTAGATGAATTAAGGCCTAGTATCAGATAAGTAAGGACTGACTGGAACTGATAATCATGCAAAGCTACTCTAGCAGAGTGCAGTAATGAGAATATGGAGCTGGAAGTTACTGTAATTGGTCACGTTGGATGCCCTCCTGTAAACTTAAATGTTAAAGTGTTTTATTTCAGTGACAGTAAGCATATAAGCTTAGCAAAAAGGGCTGTTAGGAAAACAGTTCAGTAATTCCATCCACCCATCCAAACTTTAAATTAAAATCTTGCTTTTGATTTAAGGATTGCTTTGTTAAAAAATCCATAATGGAAACCTTGCCAGGCAGTAAAAAGAGTAAATGAGGGGGACAGAACTTAACAAATGGTCAATATGGTGTAACTACTTGAATGATGTGCAACAATTATATAACTGAAATCTACTGCTGCTCATCCTATTAATAATATACTTAGTAAATGGCAGTAAAAACTGTATTTGTTGTTTCAAATGGTTCGTTCTTCTGTTAACTTTCAGGTTCCCCTTATTATTATAGTGCCGCATCGAGAGGCTCCGCCCCTCCCACTGCTGCCACTGCCTATGACCGTCACTAGTTACCATGGAAACCAAATCAACCTGCAGGACCATGGCCTCAGCCTCCATATTGCCCCGGTGTGAGCGGCATGGTCCACTGGACACTGAGCAACTGCGCATAAAATGTTCCTGGCTCACACAAAAAGAAACTAAACGGTTTTTGGGATTTGAGACAACTTCAGTCCTCTCTCATCGCAGCTTTGTTGGACCATCAAAGCCAAACCTAATCTCCAAGACATCATCACGGACAGCGAAAGTCACTACACACGATGAAACTTGTGGCTAAATGCAGTGATTTAAAAAAAAAAAAAAAAAAAGGAAAAAATGAAAAAGACTCAAAACAAAAAATATCCAGAATTCCTTCCCCCTTTAGCAGTTCATCCCACCATGGATCAATACTGTACATTCCTTTTTCTTGATGGCTCTCAGCAGGGACACTGTCCAGAGCTTAAAATGTAGCAGCAGCCTTTTTTTCCCCATTTGTCTCCCTCCTGATTCGAACGGCAGTGCAGAGAGATCAGAGGAGATTAGCAGCAACACATGCAGGCTGTGGCAGCCTAATGTTGATTCTATCCATTTGAACAGTCACCGACTGAACACCCAGCATGAGTAAATCGATCGCTTTTGATGCCATGAGAAGATTAGGATATGTTCTCTGTGATACACAATCAAGATGTAAAAATGAAAATGAAATAAATAAAGAAACATCAGTTTGAAAATAGATGGCGCCATGAATATATAGCACCATGGCCCAGCTATTTGCAAGACTTCAAGAAACTAGTAAATATATTCTTAAAATGATTTTTTTATTTCATTTTTACAATTCGTAATGACTAAACTGCAGACTGCTTGGCTAGTGTTTCAGTATGTCTTATTTGTCAGGATTCAAGAGGTCATCAGGCAAAACCTTTTTTTTTTGTGTGTGTGTGTGTTTTGTTAATTTTTGCACTATTTTGGAGGTTTGCAACACTGGAGCGTTATTATGCAGAAAAATGACATACATATTTGCTTTATTTCACAAAGCTGGCTGTAAGTCCAATAGGTCTCAATCTGAAAAGGCACTTACAGTTAATCTTGTAATTCAAGGCCCATCATGTCACTGCCTTGACGTGCACTATACTATGTTCTCGCAGCTTACATTTCTATTTAAGTTGATTAAGTCTTTGGCATTCAACCACAAAAAAAAAGGATATAACAGCCATCCCAAGTCAAACCACTATCACCATTTGTCTAGTCTGATAACTGAAGCGTTCAGATTCACTCTGATATGATGATTCTGATGACTCCAATAAAATCAAAAAGCAGGGCGACGTTTTCAGCTAAATGCCTTAAACATGCTCCTTCCTAACTTTAGAAACCCCCCCCCCCATACACACACACACGTTTCAGGCCAAGTCATTTGTTTGAATCAAGCTGGAATGATGGTTTCTTCATCTGTCAAGTGAATGTATTTGCGTTTGCCAAAGACTTAGTTCTCATTAATGTTTATTTACAGGCCGCCTATATGCATCACGAGAGCAGTATTATTATTATTATTATTATTATTAGGAAAAAACCCGCATTGTTCATGAGGAGAAAGTATATGTATAAATTCTATGCAGTGCAGAGATGGTCATCATATGCATATTCAGCTGTAAACCTAAAGGTAGGTGGAGTTTATTTAATGTTATGTTATTTGCAAATTGTTCATTTTGTAGAAGCATTTTTTTTGTGTGTGTGATGTGAAGACACTTTTCTGTAAATACAGTAAGAAAAAATGTCTTTCATGCTCATGAGTATTATCACTTTCATTATGCTGATATCACTTGTACAATAATAAAAGTGTCTGAAATCTTTTACGCAAAAGCACCCGCGGGTTGTTTCTGACTGTCTTGACTGAGATGTTTAACCATTAAAGTTATGTATTAAGAAAACAGGCCAAAGAAGTGGACTGGTCAAAACTTCTCAAATGTGAGGATCTGCTGCTTTTCTATGTTTTATATCACTGCACACATAAAAAAGGGAAATGAAAACATTAGCTTGGACTCTAAAATTTTCACTGTTTTTCAATATTCTTTGATATTTATAGGTCTGTTAGAACATAACAAATAGATAAAGAAAATCCTTATTTTCACAGTTTGATATTTGAGCCAAAAATCAACTGAAAAATCTGATCTTTTTAAATTGATTTGTTAATACATCAAAAAAAGGTAATTATTTGAGCATATTTTTTTCTTTATTAAGTATTTCAGGACTATGTTTCATTCCATTTGCATAAAAAGAATTAACCCTCAGTTTATAAAAATAACATCAATGTCTAAGTCAAAGTGTATAGGGCACAGAAAAGCTCAAAATTTCATTTCTCCTGACCTATGATGTGCAAGTACAATAAAACATAAGACATAAAATAGAACAGACAGCTGTAAGGATATGAGATACAGATATGAAAATAAATATGAGGTCTCAAATATGAATATGAATGACACAAAATATTGTAGTTAGGCCTATATACAATTATTATTACCTAAAATATGAGGTGTAAAAAGATGAGGTGTACAAGGATCCTTAAAGCTAAAGTGTACACTGCAATTATTACAGTTCTTTGTTAAAATATATTTTTTAAGTCATGAATAAATGCTGAATCCTCCAGGCTGAGAAGGAAAGGAAGAGTGTAAAAGCTAGCAGCCTTGGTGGTGTGAGCATGCATTAGAGCACATGCATGAGAAGGCCCCATTAAGGCTGAATGATATATACAGATTTTGGATAGAGGGAGACTTTCTCAGAGAACGCCCTTCTTACTTCAGCCTGACAGTGCCTGCATCTGTTACAGTAGCATGACTTTTTTAGCACAAAAGTGGATGACTGGTGTTCCTACAGTTCAGACTAGTCATCCATTAAAAACATTTGTCACTTTATGAAGAAAAAAATCCAACAAAGGAGGTCCAGAACTGTGACAGGAAAAATCATGCAAAAATGGGGAAACAACACTTCTGATAACCTGATTGTGCACCTGTAGTGGGGGTTTTCACAAGGTGGTGCAAGTTGTCCTTCTTGGACATCAATGCATCAAAAACTAGGAAGCCTCCTACAACCATGTCTCCGGTGGTGATAAAGGATGAGACTGCTGAGTTTGTGTATGCACATAAATACTTTGGCACTATAATTGATAAGCTGATCTTTGAGCTTCAGGTGGATTCTGTCCATAACAAAGCTCACCAGCAAAGCTCACTGTACCTTTATTGCAGGCTTCGTGGTTTTCATGTCCGCAGCACTTTCATGACACTATTTTATTCCTGTTTTCTACTCTTACATTCTTCTTCTTTTCTACATTTTGACAGCTGGTATGAATCACTGAACCTACAGAGACTTCAAGGCGTAGTTACAGTGTGCAGCAATGTTGCAGGTGTGACCCCAAATGACTTGCTTCACTGGTGTAAGGTCAGGACTTTGAAGAAGTCCCTGTCTATGTTGGTTCATCCTAGCCACCCCTTATCAAAGGAGTTTAAGTCGCTTCCATCTGGCCGCAAATACTGCATGCCAACATTCAGGACAAACAGGCTCAAAAACTAATTTGTGCTAGCTGCTATTGGTCTTTTGAATAATTCACTGTTCTTAGTGTTAATGTTGCTTTTTTTTGGTATATTTATTGTCTATTTATTGCATTTTGCTTGATGAATGTGTGATTTCTGCTCACTGTACAACAAATTCCCCCTTGGGGATAATAAAGATATCCTTGATCTGTAACACTTTGGTAACAGTGCCCCAAATGCCCCACATTTTCTAAAACATGTTGCTGGTGTCAAATTCAGTATAACAATGTTAAATATTAGCTCATGTACACGATGAGCATGTTTTCTTGTGACCGATGTCGAGGAATTCCAGCCCAATGGCCTGCCATGTAAATGACTGAAGAATGATCTGTGCTGATAAACAGATAACTACACCAAAGATCTGATATCACAAACATCCTAACAAAGCTAAAAATATTTAATGTATCTGTACAGTGCTTTTAAATGCTAGATACCAATAGCAGGTGATTCAGTCAGAATAAAAAGATTACCATGTTAAGTATATGTTTGATTTCTACAAATTTTTGTAGAGATGACAAATAGCATAGGTCTGCATACTGATGATTTAAAAAGAAAAAGAGCTGAACGCATCAGTGAATTCAAGCTCTTAATGAGGCTGTTTTCAGATAAATGTATTTACTTTTCAGGTATAAAGATCACATAGTACAAAGAGACTACAGTGAGAATGCCTCTGAATGTTTTCTCCATGATTTGGATCACTGAGCAGCACATAAAGTGTTTAACCTCTCCTCGCTTTGTAAAGCTGAATTAATTTTTCTAGCAGTGTGCCTGAATTCAATTTGTGCTAAGTTGCAGCGAGAGATTTATGCATGAAATCCCTCTTTAGAGCTTATTTTCACTCTTTCTTCACTCCGTAATCCCTCTGCCACTGCCGCTTCGTATGACTTAGTTATATCATTATTGATTTACAACAAGTGGACACTGTCCTGATTAACACTGTGCGATTTGCAAAGGCTTTGGGGTGCAGGACGGCACGATAAAGTGGAATGTGCCTCTCAAATAATGTCAGCCAGAATGTGAGAGTATAATGCAATAATTCAAACATCCGTTTCTTAGTCTAAATACTCTTTTAAAACTTGTTTTAATAGCACAAAGTGAGTTTAACTCTCTGGATAGGAGTGGTGACGTCTCCAATGCTATCTATCTACAACATATGTTCCTAAAGAAATTACTCTAAAAATTACTCTTTTCTGAAACATGCTGAGCTGAGCTTCTTTTGCGGTGCACCCTAATACCTTTGGGTCCTCCAACAGAGACCTTTTTTTTTTTTTACTTTGTAATTCAATTTCTCTGCCTGTTGTCTATTTCATAGCTCCCCTGTGAAGCATCAGAAGCTGATGTTCTGTCAGCCCCTAACTGTCGTACATGTTTGTCATTCGCAGCCCTTGTTAGAGGAGGAAGGGGGAAAAAGAAGAGCTTGACTCTTTTCTCTTCCCAGCTGAGAATTCCCAGAAGCAGAATTATTCTATTTAGATTGAAACTTTTTTGTCACTTTCCTGTCTAAATTGGCATATCTGGCTCTCTCTTCTGAAACCAATAAACTGTGAACCTGGACGAATCTGTCAATCAAGCTCAAATTGACTGCAGCATGCCAGATGACAACAGCATCCACTAGAATATAAATATATATATTATTTACTGTATATTTAAAAAATGCCAGGATGATCTGATTGGCTGTAATCAGCACCTGTCATGGTTTTGTGCATCAAGCATTCAGTTAATAGGTTTGAGGACATTTCTTCAAATATTCTCAGCAAATGTAACTTTAAAATTACATATAAAATTGGATATCTTTAAAAAGTTTAACAGCAATCCTTTAAAAAAAACATTAAGGAAAAGTTTGAGCAACAATTTTTTTTATTTTGATGAAAAAAAAAGGTCAGTAATCAACTTAGTGCACAAGTGCTAAAATTTTGATTAATTTTATACATGAAACTTTAATTTACTTTAGAGAAAAAAAGAGTTTTTTATAATCTACTTTTTATTCCTTATCTAACTGTGACACTAATGCAATTACTCCTCACTTCAATAAGCCGTAATAACCTAAATGCATAGAGCTCATTCTACAGATTGCTCCTTAATCATCATGTCTAAATTACACAAATCAAGAGAAAAGTATTCACATTCAGAATGATCTCAATCGGTTTAAAGCTGGAATTCTACATGTGGTAGACTATGTGTTAAAATGTAGCTCTGACAGTACTAAGATAAGCTTCCAGGTACCATAACAGTGAATCTCAGTGCTCATAAACTTTCAAACCACAGTGTCAGATCTAAGTGTTGACCTTTTGAGCTGCTCCGCGCTAATACTTGCTGACTGAACACCCTTTCTGTGTGATTTGTACAGCCGTACCATGAATATGCTGCAGCAACTGAATTATAATTTGGTTACTGGTGTGTCAAATGTACAATAAATCCTCAGGATGTTATCATTTGCAGTGACACATGAAGAAGAGGATGAGGGGAGGGGGAGCCGTAGAGAAAATATGAAAATGCTTTTCACGTCTTCATATCAGAGTAGTGGTTTGGACATTATGAAAAGAGGGAATGGATCTGCTGCTTTATGTGCTGTATCTAATTGGATATGGCAATATATAATATGATTCTCCAGTATCCATCAATTCCTGTGTTAGACCTGTTTGTATGGCCGTGTCAGTGGGGCAGCCTAGCTTGTTATGATGCCTGAGCAGCAATTATGAGGTAATTTTTGACTCTTGCTGTGCTAGGCCATCCAGAGGATACTTGAGGGGAGGTTCCTAATGAGTGAGCATTGATTGATTGGACATAATAAGTGCCCTGCTTGACTGAAAGCAAGTGGGAAAAGGAGGAGAGAAGGAGATTGGGGTGGGGAGGGGGTTTGGTTGGTTGGAAAAGCATATTTTCATATGAACAGTTATTAGATCTGTTAGCATATAGGTGAGCGCCACACCTCTGGCAAAACCAGGCTGGCTCAGCCCAGCGCCAAACCTCATTTACCCTTCACCAGTAAATAATTACCCTAATGGCTATTGTGTGATACATGATGCAATTAAAGCCTAATGCAATGCACCTCACTTAGCAAATGTGTCAGGTCCCACATAACAGGCGGTGGTGGTCCTGAGCTAACAGGGCTAGCTTCCTGACTGGCCAGTAAAGGGGATATCCTCCAAAGGAGACAGAAGAGCTCCCCTAATCAGCTGGATCTGTCAGCGTCAGTGTTTGTTTGCCTGCAGCCAGGGAACTGGGAAATATTCAGAGAGGACTGAATAGGGAAAGAAGAATGTGATGCAGGGTATTCCAGTTAGCAGAAGATATAATGGAAGAGAGGGCAGAATCATCAACCCCCATCCTTTCTCCCCTATAACCCCAGCTCCTCTTGCAGCTCCTCCTCCTCCACCTCCTCCTCCTGCACCACCACCACCACACTCCCAACACCCCAGTCACTGTCAGGCCAAACACATGATGAATTGCCCTGTCAACAGAATTCATTCAGGGACCAATTAATTCAGCAGAAATGAACTAGAGCCATCAGTCGCTGAAAAACTCAGAGCAAAGAGAGCAAAGTAGCTCTCTTTGGAAGAAAGAGAGACAGTGTGTGTGAGAGGGGAAGAGAGAGAGGGAGAATGAGGGAGAGGGTGCCAAGGGAGTGCAGTGGAAGTTAGCCTGACAGGAATTGGTCATTTAATGCTTTAGCGCACTGGAGACAGCCCCTGTCATAGAGGAAGCCATGACAGGACTCCCCTGGTACTTTATTTATTAATTATCCAGAGCAGCAAGGGGCATTTAACTGTCTCACTCCAGGCCTGTCAACTCGACTTCTTGTCATTTCCCTTCCACAAACAGGTCCTTCAGAAACGAACCCAAATCAAAGAAGGAGAAAATGTAATTACTCACAGAGCAGATAAATATTTTCATTGCAGCAGCTGTTACGTTACAAAAGAAAATCAATTGTCATGCTGGAATTTTTTTCAAAAGTGTAATTCCTCTTTGAAAATGTAATCATGATCAAGGAAACTATATCTTGCCCCGAGTTATGACGCCTGGTCATCTGTCGACAGTGAAAGGACACCAAAGCCTCAGGCCACTCTCACAACCACTTGATACAAAAGCAACACAAGCCATCATTTAAGAATCTCCACTTTAATTGCAGAAAAATAGATGTTTTCATTATTGCATAATATTGTTTTTAGTTCATTTCAGATACATGTCCTTGGAGCTTGTTCTATATTTGCATCAAGTGTGTCACTCTGTAAATTGCTAAATGTGAGGAGAGTGTGAACAAAACAAAACAACTGTGAGGGATAGAGTGGGTGCAGTTAGTCAGGAACCTTTTTTCAAAAGAAAAATGCATCCATAACAAAACTTTTCTTAAAGAATAAAAAAATAATAATATCAGGTGGATTTCCAAAGAACAAGAACTGTTGTCTTTTACCCAGCTGACACCATTCTGTTTTCCCCGCTGGAAACTCGATGAGCCTGTGGCTGACCTATGCAGTCAAAGGTTTGATCTTTCCCTATTATGTTGTGTTGATCAGGTGGTAAATATTTGATGGAACCTTTTCTTTAGCACATTAAGCATCTTGGTGTAACAGGAGGATGACAAGGCAGCTGGGAAGCTGCTTTTGCTATCAGATATGCCTTACTGGGATCAAACAACAGCTGAAGACATGAACAACATCAATCTCCCAAACAACATTACGAAGCACTTTTATGAAATGGGAAATACGGAGAATTTACAACGTTCAGTGACACTTTGTGGGAGTCCCTAGTACTAGAAATTCCTTGTAGTGAGTGAATGTATGCATTCAAAGAAGGCAGTTTAAATCAACAATGGCATTAAAGTCAACAAAACTAACTAAACAGCAGCACCTGAGAACGACTCTTCTCTGCAGGTTTGACACAAAGCCGATGAAATTCTGAGGAAGCCAGGAATAAGGAGATGTGCTGCAGTATATAATTAATTAAATGAGACTAATTAGGAACATGAGAGCAGGTGCCAGGCTATGGGCTGACAGCATAGACAGCTAGACAACAAGAAGGGGGAGAAAAAAAAACCTATGGGTAAGGGGTGTAACGTGACAAGAGGAGGGACAAAGCAACTTTCTGTGTTTTGTCACATGAAACCTCCAAGGAATATATGTGACAGAAATTGTAGACCCAGACACCATGGGGGTCTCTCCCTTTGTTGAAGACAGATTTTCATTTCACCAGTTTGGGGTTGATGCAAGCAAGAGATTTTCCTCCTCATTATTCCTGCATGTGGATTAAAATAATATATATTTTTTAAAAAAAAGAATATCTGCAGTAGCTCACCAGAGACACAATGGAGATGTCACACATCTAGAATACTATGCATAAAAATAATAACATATGGTTTGTATTACATACACCAGTTGGTGATTTAGAATTCAAGCAACCCAGTTCCTACATGACGAAATGCAATTTTTGGTCATTTTTTTGGGATTGTAAAAGTAATTCTGGCTCATTAGGCACTGTTCCATATAGGGCAAAAAATATCACAATATTGAGAGACCATTTTGTTACTTAAATAGTACCAAAGATGGAGGAAAATCTGTATTTTTGCCAGAAAAAGAAACTGCATCTTCTTTTTCTGCTCTACCATTTGGTTCTCAACATTATGGAAAGTCCAGCCTGTTCAGCCAGAGACACTCAGAAGGGGCATCAGCCTATTTTATCACAATTTGCTCACTAACCAGTTACAAATGTGGCATGTGATGACAATAATGAGGCTTGATGTCACTTAGCCTTTGGGCCGTGTGTGTGTGGAATAGCAAAGCAGGATGTCAGGGTGCTGCAGGTCCTCCACTCTGGCACTGAGAGGCCTTCTGCACACGAGGTGACAGACACCTCAGTTAGAGAGAGAGCCGCCTCTCTAACAGCATTATAAATTACTGTAGATCCTATTTGTGTCAGTGGAGGCAAGTGAGGGGAAAATTCAACATCAGCCTATTTATTCATTTACTTATTCCCTGCCTCAGTCAGGCTCAGTGCTGCTGGAGGAGAGGAGCTCTGCTCTGCTCCTCTCTGCAGTGCCACTCTGCCTCAGAACAAATGCTGTGTGTTTAGAGACACATGGGCATTTCATTTTAGAAGCACTGGTGATATCAGGGTCAATCAGGCCAGAAAGGGAACAGCATTACAGCTGAATTTTCTTCACCCAATCTGGATGGAGCCAGCATTTTTACACATCCATAAAGTGTAAATAAAACCTGCAAGTGCAGACAGCATGTCCGCCAGGGGCGAAACTTCTTTACTGGAATGTGGCATAACTGTTGAAGACTTGCTATAATATTTAGTCCTAAATCCTAAGAGATGAGAATAATTGGGAAAGGTATGTTAATATGTTTAAACATATTTCATGTGTAGGACGTCTGAAGATGAAATGCAACCAGTCTAAAAGCAATGGATTATTGTGAATATGGGTCATTTCAGATTAATTTCCTTTCTGAATAATATGTGAAGTGATGTTTGATATGTTTAGACAACTAAAACTTGGCCACGGAAAAGAAAAAGTACATTGAACTGATGAGACAGTAAGCACATGAAAGTTTTAATTTTTGCATTTCGTTTTTTAAGAAATGCAGGTCGCGGAAAGAGCAAGATTTTTTAGATATTGCCGTGCAGTCGATAAACATCCTCACCTGACTGAATACAGTAAACAAGAGTGTTCAGTTCTTACTTTGCATACTCAGTAACAAATGACATAAAATGGGGGGGTAATTTTGGCACAAATTTTAAAAAGTACAAAGTGACCACAGCTCAATATGATTTTGTGTGGACTGGTTCATTCATAAAAGTAAAAGAAAAAAAAAAGAAAGAAAACTACAAAGAAAGACATGGTGCTTTCATTAAATTATCAAGGGATGGCTTGGAGTGTGCATCATCATTAGTTTGACTAAGTAGCATCGGTCAGTGACTCAAGTAGTGGTAAATGGCACAATTAGCAGGCTGAGCAGGGAGAGGTATATTCAATTTGAAAGCCTTCTTTCTTAATCTATCTCTTGTGATCATGAGAAATGCTGAGCTATGGGCTTTTATGCTCAATGACATTAATCAGGTTAATTCAAAGTAAAATGTCAACACTGTAATCAAGAACTAGCACACCCCAGCAAAATGTAAATGTCTGTAGATGCTAAATGTCCAACAGCTTTCATCTTCTTAGAGCCACCTTAAGATTTTCATCTTAGCAAATTAGCACATTTCCTGTTCAGCTGGGCGTATTTGATTAACTGCTAAGAAAAAAGAAGCACAGATTAGTTTGAAACCTACATAGTAACCGACAACAATGAATAGCTTAAGTACAGCTACCCACCAGGGAAGTGTTGACATGCTCCCTTACTATGAATATGTTTTTTCTTGTTTTACGTCTCCCCCCAGTGCTTAATCCCTCAGTGCACTTGCTCCGTAACCCCAGCAGGTGCAGTGGGAATCTATAAACACAGCTGGTGTGTCTCAGCATCAAAACCCTTAGATCTACCCTCACCTTGCACCTCACCCTACCAAAAGAGAAGAAAATAGCATACCCAGAATGCCATGCATAACCCAGATTCATTTTGCTAGCTGACATTTTAGTAACAGGGGTGCGCACAAGAAAAGGGGTTGGAGTCAACTAATTGCAATTACTCAGGAGATTTTTCTTTCTTTCTTTTTTTTTTTTTTTTAGGTTAGGTGGTCAGTGTCATGGTATGAATGTAAAACATCTGGTTATTGTGCCTCATGCTTTTCAACTTTAAACCTGACACTTTTCACTTACATGACCTGATTTCCATCCTCATTTCCATCAGAATTACTGATTACAGTCACAACAACAAACATGTTGCTTCACTGGATTCTACCTGTGTGTGTCTGTGTGTGTGTGTGTCTGTGTGAGAGTAGGAGCCTTTAGGTGTCTTTATTACTGTTTTAATATTGTGAAAATAGCTTTTCCCAAAGCATGACCTTTTCATACGCAGAAGAAGCTGTAGTTCTTAAAGGGAACCAAACTGAAACTGAAAGCAGAACATAAAAAAATGAAGATTAAAAAGTCAGCTAAAGCCAGCATTTTTGGTTTGAGGATTCTGGGCAAAAGTCGTGTTTAATCCATTCATCCGCCACATAGATTTTTTTATATTATTATTTTATTATTAGGGCTTTCAGTTCCTGTGCCTGGAGGAGGGAAATGGCAGAGTGGTCTCCAGCTTTGAGAAGTGGAGATACAGACATTACTTTTTATTTCTATTGCAAAAAAAGACAAGCGCACGATGGTAACGTGCAGACTACTGCAGACAACTGCATTATACATCTAGCACAACATTAGCTATTAGCAAGCATTTCACAGACAGCATGCTAACGCAAAGCCAGCCAAGAACTCAGAGTGATGTTAAATCTGAGTTTATGCTAATACAAGACTGTGCCTGTTGCTTTCTCTTTGGGCTGGTTTTCAACATTTGCTTTTTGCTTTCAGTTTTGTGTTCATTCATTAAAACTGAAAGAATAATAGTATGTGTGTCCTCATTAGAATAGGGATTTGTGTTGGTGTGTGAACTGTAGCCTAAGGTTTATATTGTTAACTGGTAATTATGTGAGTGCATTTGAGGTCATTATATAGAGCAGCACAAAAGTCATGTAACAAACAGTGTAACAAATTACTGTCTCAAGCAAGCAATTAAGTACATGCTGCATTACTTTAAAGAAAAGTAATGTGCAATACATTAGTTTCTTTGAGTAGTGGCCTCAACATTGTCTGTGACAATGGGACTAAAAACACCTGAATTCAGAGATTAAGAAGAGTCCATATAGTGTATCACTAATTCTGGGTTTTAACCACTGAAGTGGTGTGTTGCTACAGTGGCTCTCCCCATGTGTCAGGATAAGCTCCAGGAACCCTAGATGGAGAGACAGATATAAAAATGAATAGAAGCCATTTATGTGTTTCCACATTGTTCAAAGAAAATTCAAATTTAGGCTGAAAGAGCTTGATTTGAAGAGAAATATGTGTCTCCAGCTTGTCTCATTATTCCAGTAAATCCATATAGTACCCTGACATTATTTTAATAAAATACAAAAAATAAAATAAACAAATATTCAAGTTATTGTAGGTAATAGATGAATCTGATTCAACTGAGAAATTTATAATTTGGAGTCAGACCAAAAAAAAATTATAATCAATTGTTTTTGTTGTGGGAGGTTTTTTGTTCAACAGTTTGCTCTTTATCTCTCCACGGGGAAAACACCTTTTGCTTCCAAGGACTTTTTCATTGCCGTAAGCAGAAAGGCTGAATGTCAGAGCTATGCTCAGCTTTATTATTACATTAATGCAGGATGCACACTTTCATGGTGAAAATGTGAAATCTTCTTTGCAAATGGTTGTAGCTGTACTTGTACTGTACTTATACAGTTCCTCCTCAAAACACTTGGCACCAGCTGTTTTGCTCTTAAGAGTTACATGATTGTAGGGCATGTGCGTATGCTCATGATACATGTAAAGCACACATGCACTAATTAGTGTTTTGCAAATTTTGCCCAGTACATTAATGCACACTGCTCAAAAACGTTACATGACCACTTTTGCAAATGCATCACACAAATACTGACATGGACTGAGTAATGTGTTAGAAATGAAAGGATGCCACATTGTTTGATGGAAATGAAAGGTATCAACCTACAGTACAGAGGGCTGAATTCAAAGACACACAAAAAAATCACAGTGAAAAAATCATGCAGCAGGCTAGTCCATTTTGCCAAAATGTTATTGCAGCAACTCAAAATGGTACTCAGTAGTTTGCATGGTACTCTGAGGGATCTCATCCCAGATCTGGACCAGGGTATCACTGAGCTCCTATACAGTCAGAGGTGCAACCTGGTGGTGTCAGATGGACCAAAACATAATGTCTCACAGGTGTTTTATAGGATTTATATCAGGCAAGTGTGGGGTCATTCAGTGGTATCAATTCCTTCATCCAGGAGCTGCCACATGAAGCCGGGCAGGAGGAACCCAGGACCAACTGCACCAGCATAGGGTCCGACAGTGGGTCCAAGAATTTCATCCCAATGACTAATGATGGTCAGTGTGTCGCTGCCTAGCCTGTAGAGATCTGTGCATCCCTCCATGTATATGCCTCCCCATACCATCACTGACCCACCACCAAACTGGTCATGCTGAACAATGTTAAAGGCAGCATAATGGTCTCCATGGGTTCTCCAGACGTCTGTCACATGTTCAGGTGAACCTGTTCTCAACTGTGAAAGGCACAGGGTGAGAATGGTGTACCTGCCAATTCTGGTATTCTATGGCAAATGTCAATCAGGCTCCATGGTGCCAGTCATTGAGCTCAGACCCCACTATTCAATTCAATTAAATTTTATTTATATAGCGCCAAATCACAAAAAACAGTCGACTCAAGGCACTAGAGGACGTCAGGCCCTCAGGCCACCCTCATGAAGTCTGTTTCTGATTGGATTGTTTGGTCAGAGACATTCACACCAGTGACCTGCTGCAGGTCATTTTGTAGGGTTCTGGCAGTGCTCATCTTGTTACTCCTTGCACAGCAGATACTGTTTCTGTTGAATGGATAAGGACCTTCCATCCAGCTCTCCTAGAGTAACTGCCAGTCTCCTGGAATTTCCTCCATGCTCTTGAGACCGTTATTGGAGATACAGCAAACCTTCTGGCAATGGCACATATTAAAGTGCCATCCTGGAGGAGTTGAACTACCTGTGCAAGCTCTGTAGGGTCCAGGTATCGCCTCATGCTACCAGTAGTGACACTGATCCTGGTCAAATGCGAAACTAGTGAAAAACAGTCAGAAAAGATGAGGAGGGAAAAAATGTCAGTGGCCTCCATCTGTAAAACCACTCTTGTTTTGAGGATGGTCTCATTGTTACCCCTCTAGCACACCTGTTGTTAACTTCATCAATACCAAAGCAGCTGAAACTGATTAACAACCCCCTCTACTACTTAACTGATCAGATCAATATCCCAGAAGTTTAACTGACTTGATGCTATACTCTGGTAAAAAAAAAAAAGTGTTCCTTTAAATTTATTTGAGCAGTATATCTTTCATTGTGAATTCTTACTGCAAAGGAAAGCCTTTTGAATCAACACAGAAATAGCACACCCCACCACTGTATACAGCAGCAATTAATGAATGTAAAAATATTTGACAAAGCATAATAAATGCAAAATTTAGATTGTACCTAAAAATGTAGTGGTGATAAGAAGGAAATTCTAAATTAGGCTTAGAAAAATACAGTGGTCATGACAAATATATTGATTTGATTAGCTGAATTTCAACCAATGTGGGCCAGATGATCATGGACAATTTAGAATTGTTCTGCACTACTCTATTGTATGTATATACAGGGATATCACTACTGATTTAATATTCTACTTGGCTTTGCATTTTTACTTGTTAGAGTGTCGTAGTCTATACCTGCCAGGGCGCGTTAGTCCTGATTGCTTAGGAAATTCACTACTGCCTTCCTGTAATGAGAGTGGACAGAGGTTAGAACAGCTCAATAGAAGAGATAACCAGTCTTTGATCCAAACAGCCATGCAGAACATACAGGCAATACCATCAGAAAATGTACTGTCAGGAATTTTGGATTTTAAATTACACCTGATTAACCTGAAGTAAGGAGGAGGAAGAGTTTGGTGGACTTGGACAGGCTGAAAAGAAACATGCAGTTGGTTCACCTCGAATCCTGTCAACTTTCCTGAAGTCGAAGCTTTGCACAAAGAAAAGAAATCTTGCTAAACACATTCATCAGTCGCTACAGCTAAAAATAAAATGCAAGCTCTTGTTGATGATGGATTTTATATCATCCACCTGTCATTCACTTCCATTTTGTGAGCCACAGAAGTGTGAGAACAGCCCTTGTTGATCAAGATCAGTGAACAGTCTCATGTCTGCAGATGTCTGTTGTGTTATTATTGGAAAATGTGTACAACTGACATCTCAGCGCTGCCTATTATTGCAAGGAGTTGCCCAGGAGAGGCAACTAAAATTAGTAAAAAACCAACAAAGATTTAAGCCACCTATTTAAAATATTTAAGACTTTGTTCTGGAACCATGGAGGATACCACTGAGATTTTATTTCATTTAACAAGTAAAGACAGTAAGCTAGTCTTAAAGCAGAAATGGAAAATTTGTAATAGGGAAGAACTTCAGCAGCAGGAAATTTCCAGCTATAGTCAATACTTACCTTCACAAACAACTGTGATATAAACCTTGTGAAACATACACAGAAATGATTTACCATGGTCCTACTGTCTGGAAAAGAGTGACATCAAGCCAGGATATTCTCTTATACTCAGTTGTAAATCCATGCTTGATCAATCAGTGCATAATAGAAGACCTAGCAGTGCCTTTTAGAGAAAAACTGGCCCTTTACTTCTATTCTTTGAAAGCAATCTTATGAGCCCATTTTTGGTACAGCAGCAATAGTCAGAAGTGAATGGACTCTCCATAGATGTGCTCTGGTTGAAACTAATGAGCTAACCTTCCTAACATTAGCACTGCTTCCTGTGGTGATGTCACTCCAATTTTTTTTTCAATTTTATTTCAGCTTTTTTTAAGTAAATCCTGCATAAAATGTCCTCAATATAATTTTGGCTTATCTAAATGGAAAAAAAAACTCCCGTGATTCATATCTTTATTCAATCGGGACTTTAGTTTGACAAATCTCATTGTCTTTTGACTTTTATTAAAATGGTAAATTGATACTTAACATTACCTCAAATCCCTCAGCTCTTGAATATTCACAAGGGTCAGCTAAAAGGAGTCTGATTAGCCAGAGTTGTCACCCAATTCACAGCCTGACTCTGTCTTTCAAAACACCTGAGGGAGAAAATGATTTCCTCATTGCCAAGCTAATGGTGTTCATTTCTGTTAATCTATATCCCAGTGTTTTCCAATTTTGTGGGTGTATCCTCGCTCTCCTCCGACTATTATGCTCCAGGGACGGGAAGTGGCCACTTTCTCCCCATCTCGTGGCACTTGAGTTAAATGGAAGCAACTTGATTGCTGGGAAGCACAGGGCTAAGTAAAAGCAATTAAGACACTCCAATTCTTAGCCAAAAGATGGGGCCGTGATGACTAAAGAGAGAATTAATTTGTATATATTGATATCATCCAGTCTTTTTATTCACATTTTTGTTTAATGGCTCTTTTGGGCTCTTTTGTATGGAGAGTACATGCCTTTCTTCGCGTGTCGGGGAGATGAAAACAAATCTGTGGTTAATGGGTCCACTGTGGACAGAAGAGGACTATTAGAGGAATGAATGGGAGGACTGGCTGAAGACACTAGGAGAAAAGATTTAGACAATAAATGCCTGATCTTTGACTTTTGATCTGAGTGATTTGATTCATTTTAGGTTTATTTCTACTTGATAACTGTTTTTTGTTGTTGTTGTTGTTTGTTTGTTTGGGGACTTTTTTCGAGAGCCCCTCGAAGGCTCATAGTGTTTTGTAGTGCGCCGAAACAAAAACTTGGTTTTGGGATTGAAAATCCCAGGGTGTGTAAAGGATAATTTTGAAAGCTCTTATGTTGACATAGTTTGACGTGACATGCTTGATGCTTTTCATTGGACAAACAGCTGTCGTTGATACATTGTGATGAAAGGCCAAAATTAAACATTGATGGTGACTGTGTGCTCACTGCAAGCCAGTGTGAAAACCAACTTTGACACAACACATCAAAAAACATGATTGTGTAATGCCACTGCACAGTCAGACTGGGCTGAGTGTTTCTGTAGTTCCAACACACTGGCAAAACTTCTCCAGTAAAACTATCAGCTGATTGGCCAAAAAGCAGCCAGTTAAAATTTTATTCAGTTAAAATTTTACTTTCACGATGTAATTCTAAGTAATGTAAGTCTGCCAAAACAACTAAATTATTACCTCAGTTGCACAATTAAAATGGGTGAAGGAAAGGGCTGTTGTTTTAAAAAAAAAGACATGCTTTTTTTTTTTTTAACATTGAAGAGGCACCGAAGGTAAGGAGAGAGAGAGACACAACAGAAAGTAAAAGCAAGAGCAAACACTGGAGAGTCACACTCAGTGGAGAGCAGTCAGGGACTTGAGAGGGTTCAAACACAACCTTCAGTTAACATTTTTTTTATGCTTCCCATCTTATCAGTCCAATACAACCATACGTTTCAAAAATGAAAGTATTCTGTATTTGCAATAGCAGTTTTTTTTGGGGGGGGGATTGTTTATTTCTGCTTTAAGTGAGTTTTCTCTTAGGCTTACTGTTCCTTTAAAGATTCTTTAGCCAAACTTCTTTTGTTTACTGTTTTAACTTGCATTTGAGAATAGAGCCTTTGCAGCACAGCCTTGTCTGCTGAGTGATGCATCACTTTTCGAGTCATGGAGGTTTTGTAATTCTCATGGTGAGTCAGCTGATCTTGATCCATGTGATGAAAAGAGCCAGCTGACCCTCATTAGCAAATCAGTATCAAAGTATCGGGTGCATAACATTTTCAGTTTCAAAGAAGCCCATTGCAAATTTTTATACTATAAACTATATTTATAATGGATTTTAAATTAATAAATCATCATTTAGACATTTATACCACATGTTTATTTGTGTAACAACCTCAGTACATTACATTTGGTCTGATTATGACTTTGTGCATACTAATGGACTTTGCAGTGTTAAAAATATTTGCTACATTTTCAAATTTTTGAATAACATGCAGACACAAACAAATTTGCAAGAGCAAATATAATTGGTAGTAAATGAAACAACATCTTAGTTATAATTTTTAATCAGCATAACAGGGAAACGCTTATTCTGAGCAACTTCTGCAGTGTTCACAGCGGTGTAAAATGTTCTCACTGACATGTAAATGTTCAGTGCAAATTGTCTTTCATTGTTTTATCTGTTCCTAACTTTTAAGAAGTCCAGTATGATGACCTGCCACTTGATGGAAACCATGGTGAAAGTAATCATATTGCCTCAAAACATATTGGGCAAGCTAAATTATTGTTACATACCCTGGTTATTTCTGGTTAAACATTCAAAGTGCTACAAATCTCCATCTTTGCTGGTGTGGAGATGATCTCAGCAACATACCTTAAAATAAATTAAAAAATAACCTGTTTGTTTGCTTTGTATTTTGGACCATCTGGCCTTTTAATTTTAGTTGTTCATAATTCATTTACTATGCACAAAGCTGTATCTGAAGTCACATTTTTCAGGGGGAAAAAGTGTAAAGGAGTTCATAGAGAGATAATCATCTTCTAATCACGAGTATGATGCCTTATAAATACTAAACATTTGAGAGCAAATAATTTTCTCTCCAGCTGGCCTCTTTATACATCATGAAAATATACTACTTAAATCAATGGGAGACATCCCACACACATTGGCAGCCCTGCTGCTCAATGATGGCTTTTGTATTGGGGAATAATCTAGAAAGGTCATCAATCTTGCCATGTGTCCTTCTCTGGAAAAAAAAAAAAATAGGAATGGCTGGCATAATGTGTTGAAACATACATTCCTCCTTTTCTTTACAAAAGGAAGATGTATGTCCATGTGAAATTTCTTAGACTTATAAAAGATACAAAAGGGAATACAACACACTGAACACCAAGGGAGTCAATAAGGCAAATTGTTCGAAATTCACTGTTAGGCATGTGGTGAGACAGGCATTTCACAGCAAAAGACTCCCTAGTTGAGCTGGAAATGTACAATTGACCCTGTCTGCCTTTTTCAAAATGGTGCAACATTATAACCTGGGGGAATGTGTTGTCATCCAAATGAGATAAGTTTATTTTCTGCAATGTAGCATTTGTTCCATCAGGCAGGGAGGCTATAAAGCTAGAAGGATCAGTGGG
>JAMQGT020007529.1:0-12575 GCA_024447675.2 Pterophyllum scalare | reverse complement strand
AAAGTAAGAGCAAAATTGGTTTGTGTGCTTATTTCATGGGTTTAAAACATCTTCATGCACATATTAATAAATGAGACCCACTGTTATTTTCCTTCACTGATTGGAAAGTTATGGGCAGTTTTAAGTGATAATTCTGCACTTGTTTGGGAAAAGAAAGCTGACAGGAGGGAGAAGAAAAGCCGTTTGGAGGAGAACACAGAGAGGTAGAAGAAGAAGCAACAGCTGATTTCACTTTCATGTTTTTTCTGTAGTCACTTCCTTCCTCCTCTCTCATCACATTAATCCTTGCTACAATGTAACACCAATTTTAAAAAAAAGAATAAGGGAAAGGAGGGAAAGGGAACATTTGAAGGACGGTGGTCTGCTGGTGAATGCTGCTCCTTGTTTTTAAGCTGCTAAAGAAACACACGCTTGTTCACGCAGTACACATACACACACTGTACTGTGTATGCAGAGTCATGCACCGCACAAGCATGAGATTCACACTATTAATATTTTAAAGGGACACAAACACTAAATACGTACACCACACACACCAAAATACACATGCAACATATTTGATGCAAAGAGAAATGCCGATCAAAGGAAGTGATCGCACACACACACACGAACCCACACCTGCCCCTTCTCACACTCTGGGGGACTGAAGGCCTTAACCTTGAAACTCTAACTCGGTGTCGAGCAAAATGCTTCCACATTTTCCAAATATGCACAGAGGAGACGTGAATGTTTTCATAGCAGGCCTAACAGGACTGAGAGGACTGCTGACCCCAGAGTCTGTCTATCTGACTTAATCTTTAACACACCTCCGGGCATATCACACACTGAAGTGGGTTGGTAAATTTCTTTTGACCAAGGACATAATCTCCACTAAAGCCAAGCATTGTTTCGGCCATTTGGTAACAGTTGCCTGTTAAAACATCTGGGATGCACAGAACAACATTAGTACTCATTTGAAGTTGTTTTTTGGCTGTCTAATGATCATAAGTGCAGTTTCCTCTCTATTTTTAACTCCATTTGGGTCTCAACCAGCTGAAATAATATATATTTTTAAATGTATTAAAGCTTTCCACATTGAAGGTCATTGCACTGGGACCTGGACACATATCCAATTAACAAGAACCAGAAGCCATTTTTGAAGCCTGACAGCTGTGGCACATTCAGTAGCGCGGCCATTCATGCAACACTGACTGAAACGGACTCAGCATTGTTGCAGTTCATTTCTGTTTCTACAAATTTGGAGGAGCTGCAGTTGAGAACTTTCAGAAAAGGTTTTAAAACCATCAAGGAGACTTAACAACAGTTGCCTTAAAGCAATAAAAGATGCCGGTTAGCAGTTCTACCTCACAGCAAGCAGGTCCTGGGTTCGAATACACCGTCTGGCTGGGGTTTTCTGTGTGGAGTCTCCCCATGTCTACGTGGCTTCTCTCCAGGCACTCCGGTTTCCTGTTACAGTCCAAAGATGTGCAGCTAGAGTGGTTAGGTTAATTGGTGATTCTAAATCATCCATAGGCATGAATGTGAGTGTGAATGGTTCTGTCTCTGTGAGGTAGCCCTGTGACAGACTGGTGACCTGTCCAGGATGTATCCTGCCTCTTGCCCTATGACAGGTTGCATGCTAGGTTAACTGGTGATCCTAAATTGGCTGTGGGTGTGAATGTATGTGAATGTGTCTGTCTCTCTGTGTTAGCCCTGTGATGGACTGGCACTCTATAGACTATCTAGAAGATAAAGAGGTACTCAACTTGTTCTCAACTCAAATTCCAAGCTAAACTGATCGCAGCGTCTCTAGCTTCAAGTCATCAGGAAGACCAAAAAGGTCTTCAGCCAGTGCTGCAGCAAACCTCAGCAAGAGCTAAGGCTGAGGAAACTCATTTACAGGTTTCAAATACTGAAAAAGAAGCAGCTACGATGAGGAAAAAGCTCAACTTGAGGCAGTGCATCAGAGAATCTTTGCTGAAACAGCCCGGCACAAAGCAGAAGTAGAAGCCAGTCTGTATGTGCTACAGAAAGATAGAAGTGCCACAGCAGCCTTAGCTGAAGTGGTAGTCTGTGAAGCAGCCACTGAAATAGAAGAGGAACATCTCACAGGCTTCTTCCAGATGGCTTCTGAAGATCAGGCTCAGCGTACCAGCAAATACATGCAGACTCATTCCTTTGTACCACGTGCTGAACAAGCTCCAGTTTCACAGCAGCTGCTTGCAACACCTGCACACGTGGAGAGTCTTCAGCATTAATGGTAATAGCTGCAGGTCATTTAGTAAAGACAGAAAACATTCTGTTGCAGATGCTTATTAAAGATGAAATTGAAAGTGTACTTAGAACAGACTATTTACATGATCCCCCTTCACCACAGTCCCGCACAACAAGCTTTAGTCTCTATGCATGTGAAGAACCACAACTGAAGGATTTGGCAAAATATTTGGTCAGGAGGGAGATGGTGAGTTCTGGGGTTTTAAAATTTGATGACCATCCTGAGGAACTACTGGGCATAAAAGCATCTTTTCAAGATGTCACAGCCAGAGAGGAACTTGACCCATTCACAAAGTAGGCCCAGAGTTTTCTTCCCAAACCAGTTGGAACAGGTCAGTTCGTTACCACAGCCCAACAGCAGGCATCAGCATGGCCTGGCAATGGTTAGAAGACACTTATGAATCTGAGATGATTGAACATGACCTGTTAAGAAAGCTAGCTTCATTGGACCCTCCTATTCCTATCACTATTTTGCTACTGCTTAATTGTACATAGGATACGTGAACAATATAATGGTCCTCATAACACGCTATATGCAAAGCTTCTAAATTTAGGCTGAGTACTCAGGGTCTTCTCTTGATTTCAGGTGTTCTGACAAAATGTGCATGCATAAACAGTAAGATGTATTGTTATTTGTAGAAATGTGTTTTAATTGTCAAGGGAACGTTAGCTACACTGGCTGCTCTTTGGTTCACTCTTTAGCTCACTAGCTAATGTGATAAGGCTTTGTCTGTGGAGGTCTACTGGATGCCAGTAATTGAGCAACTTAATCTGAGTAATTTACTGTGCTGGTCATTTGTGTTAAATTGGAAATTTTATGTAATTTATTTCAAGTTTGCTACATTAGCTTGATGTGCTTTACTGTACTGTTAGTTGTAATTAGCATGCCTTTGTGGCTACATGTACATGGCTGTGAAAAAGTATTTGCCCCCTTGCTAATTTCCTTTTTTTCATACTTGTCACAATTACATGTTTCAGATCATCAAACTAATTCTTATATTAGACAAAGATAAGCGAGTAAATAAAACATCCAGTTTTTAAATGATTTAATTCACTAAGGGAAAAAAGCTATCGAAACGTACCTGGATCTATGAAAAAGTAACTGCCCCCTAAACCTTATGGTTGTTCCAAGAACTGCAAGAACTGCAATTAAGTGCCTGCGATAACTGGCAATGAGTCTTTCACATCACTGTGGCCCACTCTTCTTGGCAGAATTGTTTTTACTCACCCACGTCAGAGAGTTTCCCAGCATCAACGGCCTGTTTAAGGTCATGCCAAAGTATCCCAATCGAATTTAAGTCTGGACTTTGACCATGCCTCTCCAAAACCTTCATTTTGTTTTTTGAGCCATTCAGAGGTGGACTTGCTGGTGTGTTGTGGATCATTGTCCTGCTGCATAACCCAAGTGCACTTGAGCTTCAGGGCACAAACTGATGCCAGCTATTCTCCTTCAGGACTTTCTGGTAGAGAACAGAGTTCATGGTTCCATCAGTTACAGCAAGTCGTCCTGAAGCAGCAAAGCAGCGCCCAGACCATCACACCACCACGTCTGACTGTTGGTTTGATGTTCTTTTTATGAAACGCTGTGTTAGTTTGATGCCAGATGTGCCATGACTTAACTTTTGTCGTATCAGTTCACAGAATATTTTCCCAGAAGTCTTGGGGAACATCAAGATGTTTTTGGGTAAATGTGAGACGAGCCTTTGTGTTCTTGTTGGACAGCACTGGTTTTCTCCTTGGAACTCTCCCATGGATGCCATTTTTGCCCAGTTTCATCATGAACTCTGACCTTAACTGACCTTTAGATGTTATTCTGGGTTCTTTTATGACCTCCTGGATGAGTCATCTGTCTGCTCGTGAAGTCATTTTGTTAGGCCAGAATCACAACATGAGACTTTATTTGAAAGTCAGCACCTTTTTGAAAATGTGTATGTTTAATATGCGGTTAAAACAAAAGTCAACCCTGACATTAGCCTTAACCCTACATGGGTTTGCCATTGACCTGGTGGATGTTAAAAGCTCAAACCAAAAACCAATCAAAACACAGCAAATAAGTGAACATGCAAAAACAAACCGAAAGGTCAGACTATGAATACTGTAGCATGTGACACGAATCGAGTGGGAATGCAGTGCCTGATGATGACTCTCTCTGGGTGAGAGAGAATCATCGGTGCTTGTTTCAGTGATACAAACATAAACTTTATGACTGTTCTACCTTCTAGCATGAATCTTATGTGCAGCCTTGTCTGGGCATGATCACATTTTCCAGTTAAATACAGTGTTATTCTGTGCCACTTCTACTGATGCAGCCAATGCTTAATGAGGATTATAGCTTGGACTCCAGTCTTCAGGCTACAGGTATAATTCAACATATATTTTTGCTAAAAAATAGTCTGTATTTGACACATTCTTAATGCAGTGATTCCTATTTTCACCCTCACTTTGCATCCTTGACATTGCTAATGTACAATGTAGCCGCAGTAATACTAATCCCTCTCTGACAGGAATAAAGATGCCAATTTCCATGTAAAAAGGCCTTCATTACAACATTAGGTCTCTGGTGGTGTGGATGTGAAGTTCCACATGGCTAATAACAGCCCTGAATCTCCTTAGGACCCTGATCTTTTATTCAAGTCAGCCCTTGTGCAGTCCAACAAACTTCATTTATATTGCATGTCCTAGTCAGCAGTATGGAGAGATGAATTAGCATACAGAGTCGCGGACACAGTGATTACAGGCTGACAGGCGACTTACACGCCCCCTGCAAAGAGCCGAACATGTCTTCATTTTATTTTTTTCCTCTGTCCTTCTATAGCCCGGAGCAGCTGATACAAGGGTTTCTAATAGAGCAGAACACAGGAGAGACAAGGCGAGGGGCGCTTTAATAATGAATGGATGACATTGGCGATGGGAGAAAGAGAGGCAGAGTATAAGGGAGGTAGAGAAAGCTTTGATTAAAGGTGGTGGAGTATTTTAACATCAATAAAACAGTACAAAATTTATGTTAGACATTAAGTAGCATTATTGTGAGCAGACTGTCAGCATCAGTGTAGCTGTGGCCTCAGCTAGTTCCAGTCTTGCAGTCCAGTACAGACATGCGGGCATTAAAACACACACACACACGTGCGCACACACACACACACACACACGTTCTGATAGAGTTAGGATGACAGATCTCAGAGGGTTCACCAGGTACAGAAAAAACAACAGAAAGAAATGACCCCTTCATAACTGTGAATATGAGATTTTTTTAAACTCACCTGTTTGGTGAGGCTTTCAAGTTAGGACTGCTTTGACTGAAACATGGACGGCACAGGTCGCACACTATTTGCTACAATTCACCTGAACCTGGACCTGTCTCTCTGCAGGTTTTGTGCTCTTTATGCCATCTGAAGCTCTTAAAATAACAAAAAAAACCAAACAAACAAACAAACTAGAATTATCTGACAAGTAATGTCACTATTACATGTTATCAGATTAATGATATGGCTCCTGGATGCCTCCCAGGTGAGGTGTTTCAGGCACGGACCAGACCCAGAACACTCTGGAATGATTATGTCACTTGGCTGGCTTGGGAATACCTCAGTCCCCCGTGATGAGTCTGAGGAGGTGGGAGGTCTGGACATCTCTGCATAGACTGCTGCCCCTGTGACCCAAAGCCAGATAAGAAGCAGAAAATGGATGGATGGAAATAATGTAAACCCTGGGCACGTCACAAATCTATTGCAGGGCTAACGTAGAAAGACAGAAAACCATTCACACCTACAGCCAAACAAACTGCTTACTTGTTTGTAAACATATAGTTCCAGTATATCCCAGTCCTGACCTTCACCATGTCCCATTGGTGGTGATGACACATGACCACCAGTGCATTGCTTTGATTTTTTTTTTTTTTGACAGACAGTGGGCCTCCCTGCCATGTTTTTAGAAGGAAAAACTGATGACTTTGTAATCAGTACTTTTGTGGATTTGAGTCCTCTCTTTTCTTCTTACAGTCCCAAACACACATACTTTAGATGAACTGGCTAACTCAGAACCTCACTGCTCACAGTTGGATGATCTTTGTGTGTGTGCTGAGATCATTTTCTGTGGAACATGGAACGATGGGACTAAACGAAACTAATCAAGCTAAACTTGGTTATTTTTTTTTTGTCTGACTGTTGCAAATATATATATATATATATATATATATATATCTCAAAGTACTGCCTCATGTAATACCGACTGTTGTAACCACTGTATTTTGTGTCTGTGTCAAATCTTAAAGCCATCAAAGAGACGAGAAACTGTGCATCATGCACACAAATGTATGTATACACTTACATTAAACTCATTTTAACTGGATCGTGACAGGGAGGCGCTGTGGTGAAATCTAGTTTGGATTGCAGTTAAAACAGTATAAAATTGTATATTTATATTTAACACAACTAAATGTAGCAAAAAAGAGGATTAGTTGGGCTACATTTTTACATGCTCTGTGAGACTTTCCCATGGTATCGCCTCTTTGGAAAGAGGCCTCTGAGGAGTGGCCTAAACATTCTTGACCACAGTTATATCTGTTAGGGGATAATGCTCTCATGCCACCAGGGCTCATTAAAGAAGAAATAAGTAAGCGGGTGTAGGACTCAGGTCTGTTATATATAACCGCGGGCTGTAACTGTAGGCCACAATGTACAAAGTGGCTTCTGAACTTGCACTTGTTGAAAATATGATTGCCCATTTAAGGCAGTGTTTTTATCCCTTGGCATCAAACACTGCCCTTCGTTCAGCTGCTGGTATCACAGTGATACTGTCATCATATCAGTGACTTGACACATTTTAATATAAGATGCTGAAAGAGAATTTTAAATAGTGATAAAGTGATTGAAAACTATTTGTTTTCACTTCCTGAACTGTTTTCTCTCTCTTTTTTTTTTACTTTTTATTTCCACTTGTTGGTGATGCCGTTAAAGCCTGAGGAATGAGGCTGTGGTGGTTAAAAGTGACAAAATAACTTTACTGCATTTGTAAAAAGCGTGGGCAGCAAAATCTGCATAAATTAATAACTATATGAAAAAAATGCAGAAATGTTAAACAAAGCAAATGTAAAACTTTAATATATGTACAATTTGTGCACCATTAAAAATTCACAACATAATTTTCCAGCAGTAAAAATAGCGTTAAAGTCATTCATTGTTCAAAATTTTGCCTTTGAAATTTTTCTTTAAAAAAGGGAAACAGCATTTCTTGTTATTCCTCACTCCAGTTGTCTCACCTTGTTCTATGTATTCATATCTGAATGACCAAGAGAAAAAAGACCAATGGCAACTTGAGAAATTTGGGTGAGGAAGTCAACAGGAGTGCATGAGCATGTTAGCATGAGATTCTGGAAAAGTGTGAATACGTGTGTGTGTGTGTGTGCGCAGCGAGGGAGCGCGGGGGTAGTAATGTATTCAGGACAGGCCTGGCCAACCACTGCTATCAAAGGGACCTGCCTGGCGAACTGTAATAACTGGAAAATTATTTTGATAGCCTGAAACAATCTTGGATATCACAGAACTTTATTAAAATAATATCAAATCAAATTAGCCTGTATCCCCATAATGAATTAAGTAACAGGTTACGCCGATATTAATCTCCTGGCTGGCTCGCAGGCATGACGGCTCCAGCATTTAATCAGGGCTGCCTCTCTCTCCCTCTCTCTCCTCCCTCTCTCTGTCTCTGTGTCCACGGGAGGGTCTTTTAACACACACATCCAGGAGAAATCCTCGACAAGCCGACAGCCCCATAGCTGTGTGGCGGTTAAACGAGGAAGGCTTCAAAAGGCGCTCACACTCTCTCTCTTCCCCTCTGAATACGGAGGGTGATTTTGCCCCATTTCCCCCCCAAATTCCCTCCCTCTGTTCCGTCTGCGTCACTCGCCCCCGGTGAGGTTATTCAAGAGCAGAGGAATTGGTGTCTGTAATGTGTGTGTGTGTGTGTGTGTGTGTAGGTTTGGAGGTATTCGGGTGAGGATGTGGGGGTCTCCGGAGAGTTGTGATTAGCAGCTGACCCACTGGGAGAGAAATAGGAACCTCTCCTCACGCCTCCCCTTCCCTTCATCCCGCTGCATCACCACCACCACCACCACATCCCCAACTTCGTGCCACACTAGTGTACATTTAAAGTAGCATCACAACCTGCGAATTTAACACAAAAGACACAACAACTACAAGAAAATCCCTCCCATATTTTATTAACCCATATCACATATTGTTGACATGCAAAAAAAAATCAACAACCCCCTTAAAAAAAACTAACAAAATAAATGTGTCCCTGAAAACTATTTTCCACCTCTAGTTTCTGTCACCACTTATAGTTTCAAAGGAATGTTTTTGCGTTAAAATTACTAATACATTTCACAATGCCACCAAAATAATATGAACATCACATGTTGCACAGTTTATAATTCAATGAATTTTAAATTACTTGATGCAGTTGATGCAAGCAGAAAACAATAAAATGTGTTTTTTTTTAAAACCTAACTTATATTTTATAACTAGTATAAACAAAGAAAAAAGGCTTTTATTGTGAAAAGCAAGGCCACGCACAGACCAAATCAGGTTTCCAGTCAGTCCTACAACTATAGAGAAGGTGCCTTAAACGTGCATTCTTTCTAATGGCCAGTAGAGGGCAAGTCCTTTGGTTCCAAAATTCTGGTGATAGTGAAGACAGTTCCCTTTATCTGGGACTTTAGCAAACACTTTCATCTTAAGTTTGTGGCCTTGATCACTAGTTTTACATCTCATTTAATACAACATTCTGTTTATTTTGTAAATTATGCTTCCTATAAAAGTCAAAAAGGAGGATAAAGCAGGGTATAATTTTGTGCGGGCCTTTCTTGTTGGTTGAACAGTTACTACTGTATGACTGCGCAGTGTCCGTCAGTTTTTGTCAGTATCTGTGAAAACGAAATCAAATTCATGAAGCAATCTTTTTATTTTTTTTCTGAATCCTTTTAGACTAGAGAAGTCAGAGGCAAATTTCAAGTTCTGACTTTGAGTTCCTCAATTAAAATCCATAAGGTATCAAATATTGTTGGCCTAAATGACTTTTCATCTCAATTTCATGACTATGATTTGTGACAAAAAATTGAAAGACCAATAAACCAAACACTGTTGAGCCAAAAAAATTAGGATTACTCAAAGATGACGTGATTAACATGGTATATGGATGTGGTAAAAAAAATAGGGTAAAGAACTGGGGTGATTTTGAAGTGTAAAATCATGTCATACATCTGAAAAACTAGTGGCTTCTAGTCAGCATTGGCGAGTAGCTGGACAATGGTCCAAGCAAAGTGTTTACAGGATATTTTGGGATGTTTGAACAAATCTGATCTGCAATGGATCCAAATTCCAACTTCCTGGACTTTACCACTGGGCAGTATCACAGTATCATTGGTCCGTTGGGGTTGATACCTCGGCATGTCGGAACCGCTCTGAAGACATGCAGAGGCCCAAGCGAGTTTACTGTTTTGTGTCATTATTAACACAAGGAGTTGGTTTTCGATACAATCACAGTTATTAACAAGTTTCAACTACATGTAAATGACTATAAATAAATTATTGTCTTGCCTTTAAGACAAAGAAATGCATTCTTGGACAGAAGACTGGAATTAGACCACACTACAGACGTTGTATTGCCTTGCTAGGTGTCAAATTCATAGAAAACTCCGTTTGCTGTGAGACCATAAGATGCTTTTAGTAAGTATCATAAATTAAGATTTAAATCAAGTCTCTTTTCTTGCACACTTATGAATGGGTGTAACACTGAGGTCAACACACAGTAATTTGGGTTGGCAGTTTGTTCAAAAGCTCCATTTACGCATGCCATTAACATATGTTTGTTATCTGAAGATGTGGCTGCATTTTCTTTACCTGAATTAGAATTAAAAAGTGAAAACAGAGTGGATTTTTAAAAATTATTTCTGCAGGCTTATGTGAAGCTGTTTTTTTTTTTTGTTTTTTTTTAGAAAATAGAAGAAAATGCCTTGTAATTCCATGTAGTTTGAATGATCAGCTTTATCATGACTTGCATGTGTTTTTTTTTAGGCTGATGGGACTTTTAAAGCATTGTGCTTAACCTGGCTTTTTGAGTGCTGCTCAGGAAGAGGTGAAAAAGGAGAGTTGCTGTGCTCCTTTCTTTCTTTCTTTCTTTCACCACTTCTTCTTATTCCACCCCCCCCCCCAACCTCTGCCTCAACTACCACCCGCCCCTGGCTGATATTGCTGTCGCCTTTCTCTTATCTGTCCCCCGCCTGCTGTCTTTCTTCTGTGTCTACCCCCACCTCCTTCTTGTTGTGTTGCCCAGCGGACTGCGCCACACAGCCCACCTTAGGGGTTGGAGGGATGGCGGGGACACTAAATCTTTTGATGCAGCCGTTTGTGGTGATAGCATCTGAACTTGCCGCGCCTTTGCCAGGCAGGGCTGACAGATGTAGCAGGACCCTTCCACAGCTCCCGGCTATTGGATATCTATTACTGCTGGCGCTCAGTGTGTATGTGCGTGCTCTCCAAGCAAAGGTAGCACACAACTATCTTTATGAACACATCTGTCACATGCATCAGGCCACACATATCTATAGTTGTGCACAAGCAGGTTCACGCCGGTGCAAACACACACAGTAAAGGAAAACAAAGAAATGCCACTCATATTCTCATATTCATATCGCACAAGTCCATCTTTCCTATTAGAGTCGCAGTACTTAGAGAAGCAATAGTGAAATATGAAGCGCTTTATCTTGTGATCCAGGTACAGTCATTCCTTCACGTCAGGGCATGTACGTCCTTGAACTTCTGCACTTGGCCAACACACATACACAGACACAACTCGAGCTCGGTGCAGATTCTCTTTTTATGGGCTCAAAGAGTGACACATTTGCTCTGGAAATGGAGCTAAGACAGCAAGCGACAAAAACGTCACAAAGTGATGCATTTCCTAAGTGTCCCTGCATCCATATGGTGACACGTCTCAATGACAGCATGGAGCCTGCTAGCATCAAGGATGAAATAACCAGGCTTACGTTCTCTCAAACATTTTGAAGGAGAATGTCGTGGGAAAGGAGTTGTTTTAAAACACAAAGCAGGTGATTTGGAGCTGATTAGGTGGTTGAAAGTGGATTGGGACTGCTCTTCAACTAAATATGTTTTTGAGTGTTTGTGCACGTGTGCGTGCGACACTGACAATGCTTGTGTTGAAATATGTATACGTGTGTGTGGGTTTGCTGCTGCTTCCTCCTCTGAGGGTTTGAGTGTGTGCCATCTGGCAGCTCAGGAGGATGAAGAGCATGAGGAGGCTAGGGAGAGCTTCCCGTTATGATGACTCCTCCGCCCCCTGCGTCCTCCCCCTCTGTGGCCCCAATAGACCTGTATCTCTTATATAGCACCCCCATACAGAAAGAAAACACACAGATGTATGCCTGAACACATCAACATGCACAGCCTGCATTTGCTCATCTCCTTCCTTCAGATTCTGTTTCTTTTTGTTGTTGTTGTTGGGCTCAAGAGTGACTTTTTGTGATCAGTCAGACCTTTGATTTTGGTTCTCAATTTGTTCTAATTCACAAATGACTTAATAGCACAGTTGATTCATTTATGCCATGTACCAAAATGTACTAATATAACTAAATATTAAGGTCTCAGACAGACTGTATGTAAAATATGGATCTAGCCGCCATGATGTCACCCACTGGATTTGGGATCTATGTTTTGAAGCCTCAGCATTAACATAGAGGCTGCTATCATGAATCATCATGGTACCTCTATGATGAGTGATAGCTTAGTATTTTATTAGGCATCGTAATAAAATGGTATCATCAGGGTGAAAGTAAGCCGGTATAGACCGGTACTGCGTACCACTAAAAGATTCTGCACCGGTATGCAGTACCTGGAAGAGGGGGAGCAGCTGTCTGCTGTAAAGCCGTCATTCAGAACCAGTCACAGCTGCACTTTGGGTCAGAACTGATCCGCTAGCAATCAGCAGTCTAAAACACAACATAATCAGTTAATAGCTAAAAGCTTTTTTCCCCTCATTTCAAATTGTTTCGGAACTCTTCGTGCTATGCTGGAGCCTCAGTTCTTTAGCCCTCTTTCCCCTCGGAGCTCAAGGCTTTTCGTCAACAGCCATCCTTTAAAACTTTCACCGCTACGTTTAATGTCTGTCTGCTCGTTACAAAATATCCCAATTAAAGGCAGAGAGAGATTAACAAATTGCGTTTCATGTTATTCTGCTCAATTTCAACAACACAGCACAGGTCGAAAACACTGCTTATGACCGGAGATTTCATTTATGCTACACAAGAGCGC
>JAMQGT020007528.1:0-97190 GCA_024447675.2 Pterophyllum scalare | reverse complement strand
GCTGTCCACTTGTTTCCAGTCTGTCTACATTATGCATTCATATTTACCTACATGAGTGGTGTCAGAATTCAAATAACCAAACTGTTGAAGTATTCCCATTCATTCTTGTAAGCAAATAACATATAGGCTGCTCTGATTAAAATTAGATTTGCCCAGACAAATCTTGGAACTCCGACTTTTAACGTTAGGAATTTTATGTAAATTGAACATGATAATACTCACCGATGGGTAGCACCAGGAAAAAGGGGAGCCAGCACAACACAAAGCAGCCAACCACAATGCCCAAGGTCTTAGCAGCCTTCTTCTCACGGGAGAATTTCAGCAGCTTCAGAGCAAAATGTGTGCGGTTGCGAGGCCTCGTCGTCTGATACAGTCGTGTTGCCTCGGTGTATCCTGAGTATCACCTGCTCTGAATCTGCCTTCTCTGTCTTGTGGCCCTCTCTCAGCCCCTGGCTCTCTCTGTGAGCTACCACATAGACTCGACAGTACATTACCAGTATGATGGCCAGAGGAAGATAGAAGGAGCCCACAGCAGAGAAGATCGCGTAGCCTGGCTCCTCTGTGATCTTACAAATGGACTCGTCCTCAGGCGGTGCCTCTTTCCAGCCAAACAAAGGTCCAATAGATATGATGACAGACAGCACCCACAGCAGCATCACTGCCAAAAAAGCCCTGCGTTTTGTAACTATTGCTGGGTAACGCAGAGGGTAGCTTACTCCAATGTAGCGGTCCACAGATATTACACAGAGGCTCATGATGGAAGCCGTGCAGCAGAGCACATCCACAGCTGCCCAAACATTACAAAAAGCCCGTCCAAACACCCACCGATCCAGGATTTCCAAAATAGCAGAGAAAGGCAGTACAGTGGAGCTCAGCAGCAAATCTGCCACTGCCAGATTAACTATAAAATAATGCGTGACTGTCCGCAGGTGTCGATGGCAAACCACTGAGAGGATTACCAGAATGTTTCCCACTACTCCAAACCCAATGAAGAGACCAAGCACCAGACCCAACACCACAGCCTTGACCACATTGACCTCTGGGACTAAAACATGGCTACAGTTGGAGCAGTTCTGTGTCAGAGGAGCTGGGGTCATATTGTCCAGCACAGGAATCATTAGTTCCAATACAATGCTGGTACTCAAAACTGTCCTGTGTAGAAAAGGTAGACTGAAGCGCACACCTATTTAAGTTGACTACAAGAGAAAGGAGATATCAGGCCATTCTCATAAAAGCCATTAGAGTAATGATCACATTAAGCCTGTCTTGTCAAAACATAATTTGAATGATGATGCCTCGACCAAACGAGCCATTACGTTGGCAATGCATCAAGGAAAATAAAACGACAAGTTGCATGCAGAAATACTGAAAGAGAAATATAGTATATGCAAACGAAACCTACTGAGCTGAAATCAGGTGATCCATCTTGAAAATTATGTTAAAACAGACTGTTTTCATGCAGCTGGTGCAAGCCACTGTTAAAAATGCATTACAGATACATGGGACAGACGGGGGTGCATGATTTAGGAAGTCTTTGAATGTTCTCTGAACCCAAAAAAGATCACTGTTTTGACTGAAAATGAAAGTCTGTTGTCTTAAAATGAGGAACTATTTTTCCTGGACAGAGTAGTAGGTGAGCATTAGTCAACATCCAGGCTGGTGTGTTGAATGCAGAAGACGAAATTCAGCTTCAGCTTCAGTATCAACAGCTGACAGCGACAGTATCCAGTGCCTTTGAAAAGAGAGACAGAAGAAGACACATCCGTCACATACAGTGAAAAGCAAAAGCAGTCATCCTTGTTCTGCTCATTGTTTTTGTTTAAAATTTCCACTCCTCAGCTCTATCAAGAAAGTGGCGGAGACAATGTCTGAGCCACAGCTGCTGTCAAATCAATGCCACCACTGTCTCATCTTGATAATGGGCAAAACCCAAAGTGAGGCTAAGAAACACAGAAAACTTACAGTCATGTGAAAAGTTTTCATAGGAGTCAGTGCAGTCTTATTAAAAACACCCAATGATTCATTAGTTTGTGGAAGTGCCTTTAGCAGCAATAACTTGAAATTATTTTTTTTCTCTGTATGACTTCATCAGCCAACGTTTTCTTTACAACGCTTCTTCATTAATTGAGGTTTGTAGGCATTCGTTTATGCACAGATCTCTGAAGGTCCCACCGCAGCATTTCAATCAGGTTGAGGTCTGGACTTTAATGGGGCCACATCTGTCCGAAGGACATTGTTCCAGAAGTCTTATAGTTTGTTAAGATGCAACTTTGCAAACCCTTGCAAACCCAAGTCATACTCATTCAGTCTTTTTCTAATTGTACTATCATGAACTTTATCATTTAACCTGCTAACTGAAGCCTGTAAAGTCTGAGATTGGGGTGAATTTCCTTGGACGTCCAGACCTGTTAAGAGTGAAGCATTGTGTTAACACACACCTGAATGCTCCCGAGCAGCAAACTGCCAAAACTTCTGCTGTTTTAGAGGTGCTCACACTTGCTGATTATCAAATGCATTTGATTACCAGCACCTAGATGGCCCTTACGCTCTTAATTCCAATAAGGTTGCACTTTGCTTTTCATAGGACTGCATTGTCCTGTGAAAACCTTCTTCCCTTAACTGTTCATCAGTATGGACCACTTGGTCATTACAATACACAATTAAAACCTCTGCTTTGAGCCAAACCACAATAGCTGAAGTGTAAACAATGCCGCAATTAGATGACTCGATGAGTCAGTATGATAGGCATAGGCCTGACCTTGCTCTTGATCCCTGTTTAAAAAATAAAATTTGTATTATACCAAGACCTTTATACAGACACAGGTCAAAACAACACGCATTGCAGCTTGTCCATTTGTTAAGGCTTGTCACAGCCTATACTCCTCATGTTTTTAAAGAACACATTAGTTTGACATGTTGGGGAAATATGCCAAGTCAGATCGAAATATTGATACCACTCTCATAACATGGCTGAGTCCCAAGAAAAAGAAATCTGCCTACCAGGAAGTTATCAACCCAGCCTACACATAACTTCATCATGTAACGCCATGTAAAATCAAGTAAATTTGTTCATATTAAAACTATTAAATAGATTTTTGTTTGGCAGATTTTGACACGTTTGGAAGTTCGTAGCTCCTTGGTTCTAAACAATTTTGGTTTATATAGGACAAATAAAGTGTTTACGATTAAAGTAAGGTTTGGGCGTTGTCTGTTAGCAGCAGTTCCACGTGCAGGAAAAATATTATAGATGTATTTCCATAACCGTTTGCTGTGGAAGCTGAGAATGGTTGCAGTTATTCTTAATGATATTCTCTTGTGATAACGAGTTCACTTATCTCACCATTCTGGGATGAAACAGTTAAAACAAAAGGTTGTTTTCGCTTCATTTATCAGGGTTTAGGAGTGCATTTCCAGCAGAGTCAAACTACACTGGAGCCAGGGAGGGGTGGTCAGTAGAATGGGTGAGCACCCCGAAAACATGTTTAGCAAAATTTATAGGGGTGGGCTCAAAAATATTGACTATATGCTATTTTTTCCATGCATTTCTATTTCTTTATAATTTCATAATCATGGCTCATGCATAAAATTAGCTTATTAAGGATGCATGATTCACGCATGAGGGTGATTCATCACCAACTTTAATAAAGATATCAAGCTTGGTTTCCCTTCCCACCTTTGTAAAGCAGAAAATAAATTGAACCGTAACACTCAGGAAAGCAAAGGCGTACTTAATTTCACACAGGAAGGTGGATTGGTAAACACGCTCGCTCTCTCTTATCAGGAATAAAGTAAACTTATTACTGAAATAAACAGCCACTCTCCACGCAGCGGCTATTTTTATATGCTTTGGTTTTGTTATTATTCTTATTCACAGGATGATAGAATCAAGCTTAAGCCGAGTGTTTTATCAATTCTGCCAGGCTGCAGAAAAACAAAAAAAACGTAGTAGTGAAATAGTTAACACAGTGCATGCCAGCCTGCACAGGTAACATCTGATTTTTGCTCAACATGCCCGGATCAATCAGTGCACATTATTAAAGGCACATCACACTGTACTTTAGTCAGTGCCTAATATGGGCAGAAATTGCTTTTGTGCTTTATGGCTACTGAGTTATTGTGTGATTGAGAAAACAAAAAAGTTTCATGAAAAACTAACATCACATTGAGAAATATATATTGAGAGTAAAAAAGTATTCTGTTATATCCCAAGAAAGCAAGCTTATATAATTAATTCATTATCTTGAGATGAGGCTGCAAAGAGATTAATTGCTAGGGTAGCTGTTTTTTATTTGTTGGGGTTTTTTTTAGGATGTCTGTACTTTTTCAGTCAGGAAAGGTAATCACGCTTTTTTTTTTTCCTAGTGTGGCACTGTGTTTAAATAAGATAAGCAAAAAGAGGAATTCGGTATCGTCCCCCACGCAGTGTTAAAATTTGAACTGCTAGTCCTGTTTTTTTATTGCATTTTTTGACACATTGAATTAACTTGGACTAATGGGCTTTTGCACTGCAGTGCTCAAGCCCGTACCACTTCAATCTCCAAAGACTGTTCTTCTTCATCTTCTTCCTCTTTTTGTTCCAAAATAATCACCTTTTTTTTTGCAGTGGCTAGTGAAACTCGTGCATCTGTATGCATCAGAAGTGAAGAAGGAGTCTCTCTGCTTGAACACAGTCTGGGCGTTTCTCAATCAAGGTGGCCTTTCCTTCACCGTTAGACGTGGCTGGAATCTCTGTTGTCTCTACCTCTGTCTACACGAGCTTTCACAAAGGACTTAACACGTTTGAGTAAGCAAAATAGGCGTAATCAAGCAGCAACATGACTGCAATGCTGAAGCGCCAAAAACTCCTCAGTACGTTAGGTGGCCAGCTTGAGGCTCCCTAAACAAAGTCAGTCCCTTTAAACTCCCATGTAAAAATGACCAACTTTTCAACAGAAATAAGCATGTTTACAGAAATGTTTGGACAGGCAACCGTTTTGGCTGGGGGTTTGTTTGGTTTTTTTGCCTTTTGGAGCATTTTAATAAAATTCTCTTTGGGTGATTGCACTAAAAGCTCAAAGTTTGTGCTTGGACAGGTCTTTGTGAGCAGAATTGTAGTATTTCATTTGTATATTACTGAGCAGTAATTAATGTGCCTGATGCATCCATAGTTTTTGGAAACCCTTTGCTGATAATCAGCAGCCCTGAGGCTATTTTGAATTAACTGTGGAATTTTTGTGCAGCTAATCAATACTTTTTCATAAGTCATAGCACCACCTACTGGCTGAAGGAAGCCAGCCTCAGGAGACAATAAAAATCAATGACTGGCCTACAGCGTGCCCAATGTGCAGGAAGGTATGGGGGCCTGATCACCGAGGCTTGCATAATTTCATTTGGACTGTTCTGTCTTTTGACTTTTAAACAATGACTTAGAGCCGCATGAACTCCTCCCACTTTGACAGATGTGAAATTAATCTTGTTCTGTGCAGATTATATAAGTGTAGATTAGATAAGACTAGTAAAAGTAGAGTGGCCATGTTGACGAATTTTGGATTTTGTTAAGCTGCTTTATTTCAGACTAAATTAAAAGTTCATCTGGGTTGTCCTCTTTTTCACTGGCATTGTTCTATCTATCTATCTATCTATCTATCTATCTATCTATCTATCTATCTATCTATCTATCTATCTATCTATCTATCTATCTATCTATCTAATCACTATGAGCCAATGGCTGGCCTGTTTCGTATGTTTGAGTTAAACTTTTAAATTTCAGCTGAGCTCTGATGTTGGCACAATGCAGTACGCCATCATAACATCATGCATCAGCACCTGAGCTTCTCCCTCCCATGTGGGAAATAATGCTTATTAGGTTATTATGAATAAAAGACCTACATGTGTATACACAGGAGCAATGCAGGAGCTCATTACACCATCATCATTTCACACTGCAGAAAAAAATTAAGTTACCTCAGCTCAAAATATTAAGTGCTGCATTAATACTGTATCATAAATAGGCTGTGTTACAGTTGAGAAAACAAGTTGAATGATTTACTATGTGACAGGTTCAGCTATATATATCCACTCTGTCAGGATCTGCTCTTTGTCACTGTGTATGTTCTCAACATTAAATCAATTTCAGGTCAGTTCTACATTAAAGGTCAAGGATGCTCTTATCAATGCCAAACATATTTGCAGCTGCTCAGTGCGCTTTACATTAACAATGATAAGAGTAGGGAAGTAGGGATGGAGGGAGGCCACCAATCATCCTGCATTTATATCACAGAACATTTGTTCAAATGAGAAGAAAAGCCTTTCTTTTGAGGACTGACCAAATTGCATTTGATTTAATCCACCCAGTTCGTACATTACGGTCACAAGGCTTAAACTCATGATTAAAACTCTAAGATATATTGACAGTGGCATGCTTACTTTTGGCTTCTGTTAAAAGACCTGTTGATTTCACTAAACTATGGGATTTCATTTGGTTCTGTAGATCTAGTGGAGAGGCTCTTGTCCAGCACTGATTGGTTTAATATTCATGCAATGCATCTCTACAGAGGGAGTTGCCAAGTGAAAGAGGACATATGCTGCAGGGTGAATGAAAACAGTGAGCAGCTCAATGCTGAAGTAGCGGGAGGTTACCTGCCTGGCTCGGTTACATGTAGATATCTGCCTTTTTTTTTCTTATTTCTTTTTTTTGGAGGTCCTCCAGTTGCAAGCATCTTTCTCTTCTGCAGAGTAGGCTCCAAATATAGACTCTCTCTTCTTGGCTGTTTTCCAAGCGTGCATATAACAGTGAGCTGGACAAGGATCCCTGGCTTGCTTGAGAAGATGAAGAAGAAGAAAAAATAGCCTCTCTGTGTCTGCTGTTATTTTAATTGGTCAGGAGTAAACAGCGATTGTGACTCAGATGCAATCTCAGCCTCTTCACCGGTGTGCGGAGTAATTCCCAGCTCTATAAGATGAGACCACTGTGCAGGACTACACCTGACACAAAGTGACATCCACCTCAATAAACTGACACAGACAGGAGACGTGTGAGACATCATATGCGTTTCTCTTCAAACCCACACTGATCACATTCAAATGATCTCTATATGCGATTTAAAGATGTGTTAAAAACAACCAAGGCAGCATTACATAAATCAACCATATCAGCGCAATCCAGCCTGATGGATATTCGGATGGAGCCAGTTGTACTGGTTGTGTTTTAACCACTTCACCAGTTTGCTCCACACCTTAAGCTGAATTAAAACCAAAGAATAAATCTGTGTTATTTCGACCACTTATGCACACTTACTGACTGCGTTAGATTCCAACCAAACATCGAAACAAATTAATCCTACGAGTGCATCAGCACGGTGAGAAAATGCAGAGACGCATCAATTAAATAAAAGATATATAGTTTTTATCAATAAAATAAACTATCCATTCGAAATGCTTCTGTTAAATGCATGATATGAATTGTTACGGGACTCACCTAACTTTGATTTTCACATCCCGATGGCTGGGCAGAGCCACATTTGGGCACGGCAGTGATTGCCGAGACGCACTAGGAGGCGGCGAAGGGAGAGCCAAGTGCGCTCATCGTGGAGAGCCCTCATGTCTGCCGGAACAGACACCCGAAGCTTCAGGTGCTCCAAGTCTCTTCAGATGATGACGAGTAGCTAACCGAATCTCTCACTGCTTCCCTTTCGAAACCACTTTCGCCCGTATTACTTCCACCCACCCCAGCCCCTCCTTACCACCACCCAGCCATCCATCCTCACATCACCTCACCTCACTCCCGCTCAGCATCCCTCCCCGTGCGTCATCGCAACCAGTCACTGTCATTCAGAAATCTTAATTAACCGGCGTCACCCACCTTGCAACCGTACGAGAATACAATGGGCGGAAAGCTAAGAGTTGCTAAGAGTTTTACTATTTTTACAGGGTTACGCAAGTGTGATTTCCGGCTTCAGAAGTCATGGTTTCTCTCACAGTTCAGACAGTTTTGCTAAGACTGGATATTCCTTAAGAATCCTCCAAACTCAGTTGAGGAATGTTTGTGTCACGTTTCACTTGAAACATGACTTTTGACTCCAAAGATAAAAAGTAAAGGTGACGTATCTGTCCGTGGTATTCATTTTATTTAAAAATATGTGTAAAACATATTTAGATAACAGCCCAGAAAGTATCCTGTAGTATGAATATCTTCTACATAGGTTCCATTGTTTTCTCTCAGAAACAATCATGTTCTCACCCTGCTTTATTTTTACAGCTCACATCACCAAGACTTACACTATCATAAAAGTTTTCTGGAATGACCATCTCTCTTTTTAGGTCAAACTTACTTTTGTATTTATTTGTGATTTGCTATAACCAAACATACAGTTCCTCTCTTAGCATTTCATCATTAAAAATATAAATACATAGCTATTTTATGGATACAATACAAGGTACACCATTCTACATGGGCTTAGCCTGATAGCCCCCCCCCCTTCTGTATTTAAAACTTTAATGTAGGTTTCCCACCATTTTTACCTTTCCAGTAACAATACCTCTGTAGCAACAACACATTAGCCTGTAGTTAATAAATTGGTAATATATTTACACTGTGATTAATTTCTAAATGGTTCTTGATAACAAAAGCTCTCAACCCCCTCGCCTTTCTTTTTTCTTCTTTCCTGCTCATCAAGTTCACACTAATTTTACTGATACCTCCCTACTGATTGTACTGATACCCCCTAAAAATAATTAGACATGCTGCCAGCTGTAGCTTAAAATATTCCCATCATTATCACTAACAGGACTAATCCTAGTGTGCATTCAGACATAAGACAGTGTATTATGAAAGTGCGATGAAGAACAAAAGGACCTTTAGGTGACATACGCAGCATATAGCATATTCTACAAGACGCTCAGTCTATCTGTAGCACAACTCCATCAATGCTCATTTATTAATGTCTGAGCGGTGGGAGACAGTTGTAATTTATAAAACATTGCCATTTCAACAGGGACTGTTATTGTTCAGTACCTGTGCCTGTACAGTTTCCCCTTTTTTCAATTAAACTATAATGAAGAGATGAAACAGAAATAAGCACACACATATAAGCACACATGGATAAACACAGTACATTGATTTTTTTTTTTTTTTTGGGTGGGGGGGGATTCTTTTCTTCCCACTGTGGACAAATCTAGGTTTAGTCAGTTGGAGTATTTGTTGTTTTTCAAACTTGGTCCTGATATGAAGGCTTTACACGAGGCTGCTGCATGTTTCCAGTGAGAGATTTCAAGCAACCATTTGAGCAGTTAACATCCAGCTTCTGCACTCGATCAATGGCAAGACTTTCATCTCACAATGCTCGTCTTTTTACCTGCCGGTGTATCTGCTGCTTCGTCTTGTCAAAAGCAAAAATCGCAAGCAGACCTCCGAACTCTCCAAAGAGTCTGTTCACATCAGTGAAAGGTCCTGGGCAACATAAATAGGCATATCTATTTTGCTTGCACAATAAATTGAAAAGCAAAGGTCACAGATGGATTTTCTTTAAAATTGAAAGACAATTTTCACAGCAATTTAAGCAAAAATCATAACATTTAGGCAGATTAGGTGTCATTACTGTGTATGCATGACTGTCTGGTGCTGCCAAACCGCTCTGTAATAAGCATTTAACGCAACAATAGTTTTGTAATTATGTTATGCATTAAAAAAAAAAGCCTATGAAACACCCATGCTGTTGATTTGTGTGCATTTGCATCTTGTTAGGTTCTATCGTGCTATCTGCTGGAAAAGTAATTACCTGTCTGAGCCGCCCATGCAGTGAGGTGGGCTGCTGAGTTTGAGAGAAACTGAAATCAATATCTCTGCACTGGAAGACACATTTCCTGTCATGGAGGAAACAAACCTGAGTCGAGCATTCATACCAATGTTGGCATTTACTGTGACATTCACCTTAATTGCATATTAAGAGATTTTCTCTCCTGTGCTTATGACTTTGAGAAAATCAGCTCCAGGATTTCAATCATCGAGGCTGTTAAATGCACACTGCTGACATTACTCTGTGACTAATATGAAATGCTCGGCGTGCATAGCAGGCGAATTCGAGATCGAAGCGGCTACTTCGTGTTGTGTGTCATGTTCTCGAGGCACTTAAGCGACTGTTCTTTTTTTTTGTAGGCTAAGGGGGAGATGACGATGTGAAATAAAGGTGACAGATTCTGTCATCACGCTGATGAAGCTACTTATACCTGCTATGCTGCAGCAGACTGCTGTCCTCCCACACACAAACTAATCTGGGGCTCACACCTGAAATGCAGGTTGAAGAGCAAAAAAAAAAAAGTGGCTGTGGTCAGAAACTCATCACTGCATCCTACCTCAACCATCCTGTATGACATACAGCACCTGCGATGGTGTGAGCAAAAGCAGCATCCATCACTTCATTATTGTTTGGCATAAATTTTACATGAGCTCCTGATGCTCAGCGCCAAGTGACAATTCTGTGATTCACTCAAAGCTGACAGATCCTTTTGTATTTAATTGTTCCCAATCAGTTACATGAAACTGACACTGTAATGCATTCGCAGCCGGCAGGATAAGACAGGGTCTTTGCTCAGTGACGCACAAAAGAAAGTCATTAAAAAGTGTTTTTTTGTGTGTTATTTTAATTGGAACGATGAATTGTGGCTGTAAGAATTTTAAATGACTTCAGTGTCTGTTTAAAGAAGGCTTTTACTCATTCCACACAAGGAGCAATGAGCATTAACAAGACAGGTTTAAAGCCATGCCAGCTGCTCCGAGAGTCTGTACTTTGATTCAAACACTAGCCAGCAAAAGCAAGCTACTACAGGCGCTGCAATGTGAAGTAAATCATTTAACACATTCAGCGTTCTTATTTGCTCGTTTGCAGCATGATTTGCTTTGTGGGTCTCAGCAGTTAAGCAAATTATTGGGGAAATTATAAAAAGTTCAGAGATCACTGAAGGGTTTACAGTTTACCTTTTGAGAAATATGAACGTCTGTACCAAAGTTCATGGCTTTCAACAATGTCATGGTGGCTCTAAAGGAAAAGGCATTGTTTCTGAACCATTGCTACTTCCAACAGAATCTGTGCCAGCCATTTCACAGAGAGATATTCCTCTGGATTAGTAAAAACTTTGACCTGGTGGAGGGACAAAGAGGAGAAGTCAGGGGATCATAAAAAGCAGTTGGATTAAAGAGGGGACATAAAAATTTTTTATGTTAATCCAGCTCATATTTGCTAGGATATTTCAGCCTGGACCAAAAAAGTGGCCCAGCAGTATCATCCGTTAAGCTGTACTTTAATGCGATTCATATTTCTTTTCATCCTGTGTTCAATATTTGAGCAGACACACACACACACACACAAACATACAACTGACAGATCCAAAAAAAATGGAACTCATATTACACTTCGCAGAACTTGTTTTAAATTTTGAAATGCTTGTTGCTCAGCAGCACCTGTGCACCACCCACATGCCACGTTTGATCATTCCTGAAACCCGGTGGGTTTAAATGTAATAAGGCAGCACCACAGGCAGATTGCATGATGTTCAAGTGGTATAATGGTCGAGGCTTTTATTGGGCTCCATTCGTGGTTCTTTCTGCAATTGCTGTAATGAAGACAGACCTAATTATCTCAGCAGACAGAACTCCACTATGAACAGGACTCTAATTATGGCCTAAATGCTGCTCTCTTACTGTTCAGAGTCATACTCCGGGGTTATGAGAGGGGTGACTGTGACTGTCGTCTTCACATGCACGTGTGCAAACATGCACGCACACACAGATGCACGCACACACACCCCCTGAGGGCTCAGTGTGCTCAGCTGTTCTGATGCTCTTCTGTGCATGCATCATGGTGTAGAGGCAGGGATTATCTAACATGACAACGCGCTCTTCCCGCCTTTGACTGGTGACAGCCTACCCAGTCATCTGATTAATTAATTACAACTCCATGTGTCATTAGAGCAGTGCTGGTGTTCGCGCTCTGGAGTACACTGCACCAGTAGTTCACAAGAAAATCCTACCAAAATTCTAAAACTCCACAAAAAAAGAAAAAATAATAATAATAATAAAAGAAGACAATAGATGAAGTAATGTCTGAACACAAATGTTAGGGGCTGCTGGGTTACTTACAGATAGATTATTCCATCAGTAGTACCATTTGGAGCCCATTTATTTTGAATCTATGAATTTAAAATAATTGCAGATTTATCTGCTCTTGTAGATTGTCTCAAGGCCACGGAGCAGATAAATTGAATGCCGTGTTTCTAAATTCAGACTGTGGGAGGCTAAGCGGCTTGTGCATTGACCTTGATTGTAGCTATTGAACAGCCAAGTGAGGAGACCGGACAGATAAGAGGGACGTTATTTGGCACACAAAGGAAGATGAACCAGTGACGCAGCCATGGTGTCAGCTAATGAGCGAAGTCAACAGGCAGTCACAGAGCACGGTAAGATCTGAGTTAGGAAACTGGAATGAGTGATAAAGCAAAGGGCAAAGTTGACCTCAGTAAGAGGGACAGTGAGGACGGCAGCCCGGACATGCAGAATGTCTCCACAATCTGTTATTTCCGTAGGTGGCTTCTATGACTCTGCATTTGCTCACTGCAATTTGGAATAGAGATGCATTTTTAAAGTGATCTCTAGAAGACAGAATATGTTTGCTAAATCCCTCTAAAACAAAGATGAAATGCAGGCGGGTAGGCTTATAAAGATCATTCCTTGCAGATGCACGGAAAAATCTGTAATTATCAATGACAAACTGAAGATGAGAGAACACACTGTGCTCTGTGATGCATAAGAATTCGTGTTGTGTGCAGTGGGGGGGAAAAAAATAGCCAGAATATGAAAAGCAAATGACTGATTTTAGGGCTTATATCACCCCAGAGATCAACAGTATGACCCTAAACTACAGCAATGAGACCCACAGTCAAGGTCACTCAGCACACTAATGATCACCAGAAACTGGAGCTCTGCCGAAGTGTAGGCCTACTTTAAAGTGTAATGCTGATGCTGCGAGCGATAAGAATATGCATTTGATTTACTGTTCATGAGAAGAGTGGTGTGTTTTCTTTTTTAGATTGTTCACATCCTGCAGACATTTAATAACTCAACGTAGCTCTAGCAGGACCCCAGATGAGTCAGTTCTGCCTAAATCAATGTAACAGTTCAGTCTTGCACAGGGGATTAATGTGAAAAACACAAATTAAAAGAAAAATACAGTACAGAACCACAGCAGCTTTAATTAGTCATTTCAGGAGCACTGAGGGTTTTTCCCTATTACATGGTCAGTCACTCACAGACTGGGTTACTGCTCCACATGATCAGTGTGATGGCAATAGTTGGCAGAGGTGACTTTCTATGCAAACACCTGAGACTCACCCATACCTAAAGTAGACAAATATGCACCAATTATCATTAAAGAAAGAATTAAGAGACTTGTTAGCATGCCCTTTTTGAATAGAAGCTGTTGATGTGGTGAATTCATTGTAACTGTCAGTTTATTTCCTGTTTTAATGCAAATGTGTGAAAATAAATATAGGTCATGAACTTGTATTCAGTAGTTAAAAGAGCCTTCAGAGGAAGTTTGTGAGTCGCAGCGTCTTCTGTTACATGAAATGGTATCAAAAATCTGCAGTGTCCTCAGAAACTTTATCTTCTGTGAACACAGAGTGATTGCACGACTGGCCTCACAGAACACCTCCGGAAATGAACATCCGCACAGAAAGATGAATCTTGACACCGCCGCAGTGTCAGAGCGCGAGGCTGCGGCTCGCGGTGACCCGGGCGATTTAATGAGACTCAACAGTGCCCTCTGGTGGCAGAGACGGGGCGGTGCAAAATCTTCCTTTCGAAAAACGGCTCATTGCGGCGAAGCAGATCGGATGACTTTGCTTTTTTGTGGGCTTACTTTAGAGTTATTTTTTGATCTCGCACAGCACAGGCAACGTTTAACTAAAAATTGCGCGTTTAATCGAAGTTTATGGCAGTAAATAATGACGCTTGAGACTGCGCAGGCGCAGAGTGTATATGACTTGAAAACACGGAAGGTCCAACACCAAACCACTCAAACGGACGCTCCTTTTAATGAAGCTCTTTTTAAAAACGCTTTCAGACAGTGTCATAGCGCCGTTGCGATAGTTCAGGTGTAGTATTTCTATTTTTAGAGTGATGTCTGCTGCATAGTAAACGTCGCTGTTCTTGAGCCTCGTCTGCTTCACCGATATATACACTGAGAGGAAACCGCTGAGGAAGATGCCCGCTCGTAATGTTGTATCCAACGGGAACAGCAAAGTTAGGTATTCCAGGTTAGCCACTGATGATGACGGCTACATTGATTTACAGGTAAGACAGAAGGTGTAACGCTAGGATAAGTCACCAATTCTGGTCAGTGTTAGGACGCCCAATCATTGCCCCTTATAATCTGTACCAGCAAAAGTCACCGTTTTTTACAGTATTTTTAGATAATAGACTGAAGGTCATAGTTCAAGTAAACTAAATAACAGCAGCTGTGAACTCAGCTGGTTTGAACCACAGCAATATGAATATAAAGGGGCTCTATGGCAGTAGAGGGCCCTCATTTCCAAGCTAAGGCAATGCTGACGTCATTGGTGTTATTCGAAAGAGCTTCACCAGAGTCACAGAATTTATTATACAAGTAAATTTATCAGTGTAAAGTTAGTGTGTTTACCTGCAATATTAACTCATATAACTTTGTCGTGACGGTTTGGTGAATGTTCACGACAGCGGTTTCAAAGAAGCAATGCATAACTAACATAATTACGGTACTGTGCAAAAGTCCTGAGCCACCCCTCATTTCTTTATATTTTACTTCCAGTGAGCCAGACTTTTCTGTAGCTTTGTTTTAGGCACTTTGTTACCAGCAGCCTGTCACAACAATACACAATTTGTTGGTATTTCTTTAGTTGATTCTATGAAAAATGCCAAAAATAACACAGTTTGACAGCTTCACTGAGGCCTCATCACAAATGGTCTTAGTGGAAGGGTGGCTGTCAAGAAGTCATTCTTGGGGAAGGAAATTACACAAGAATTAGACTGAAAATTAGTTACTAGTGTATACAGAGTAGGGTCAGGAGTGAGGTACAACAGTGAGTGTCTACAGCCATCTGTAAAACATGGTGGAGGAACTGTCATGTTTGGGGATCTTGTCAAAATTGACAGAATTGTGAACACAGAAAAGTAAGGTCCGATTTTGATCCACCCTCTGTTAGGGGTGAACGATATAGCCTCAAAATTATACATATATACATCTTTCAAGAAATTTTGCAATAATTTAAATGTGTAGTGTTGCTATTGCAAAAATATTGCAATGTGGCATTTTTATATCACATAATAATTTATATCAGTATTATTACAGATGATATGATACGGCACAGCCCTACCATCTGGAAAGTGTGTGATTAGCAGAAGCTGCCAGTGCAGTCAAAGCATACCTGGATAGAAAAACACACAGTGGAACAATATCAGTCAAAAGAGTTCACTCTTTTAGGCTGACTGTGTTAAAGAATGAAGGCGGTCATACCAAATATTGACTTTCGAGGTTGTTTGAATTGTGCAAACTCTGTATTTGCCTTATATACCATATTTCTATGTATGGGCGTACACGCTTCAATAAATAACTGCACCTATTTCTCAATTTCTAGCAAAATACAAATAAATGAGCGGGGGGGGGCTGGAGACGTTTGCACAGTACTGCCTGTCCTCAGAGGTGCCCTGTCCTCCTTTTTGAGGGCAGGGCAATTTACTGCTCGTAAAGTTGATTTGATGGAAAACCTCTCTCGAGCCTAACTATTTTGGCACAGAAGTGGAAAAACAGACACTTCCAAGAAGGCCTCGTGTTTCACAGAAATGTTTTAATGAAATATTTCCCTTCTACAGTTCAAGAAGAGCCCACCCAAAGTCCCGTATAAAGCCATAGCACTAGCCACGGTCCTTTTCCTAATCGGCTCCCTGTTAATCATCATCGGTGCTCTTCTCTTGGCCGGCTACTTTGGCGTCACTGTAAGTAATCTTCTAAGTCACACTTTTTCTTGTTGCAGCCTTCCACAGGTCACACAATGTCCTCATCCTAAGTGAATAAATGTTTTCTTCCTTTCAGCACACAGACCGAACCGTGCCCGTCCTCATCATTGGGATCCTTGTCTTCCTGCCTGGATTTTACCACCTACGGATAGCTTACTATGCATCAAAGGGCTACCCGGGGTACTCTTACGATGACATCCCAGATTTTGATGACTGACCATTCAGCCTGAGTCATACTGTGCTTACATGTAGTAAATTTAGGGTTGTGATATATTGAAAGAAAATGAGATCCAATCTATTTCTTTTTAATTATAGTATTCTTCTCGTAGATTTTTATGCCTAGGCTGTTAATGCCAAAAACAGGTGTTTTTTGTTTTTGTTTTTTTATAATCTTTGCAGTTGTTTTTTTAGCTTGACAAATGAATGAAAGAGATTTTATTTAATTTCTTCATTTACATAATGCTATTTCTGAGTTGGTCTATAAAATATTTTACCTTATGTAGTGGAATCACCCAGTATGCCCACATAAAGTTAAATGCAGGTATTTAACCTCTTCAGTGCAACCAGCTTTTTTTTTTTTTTTACTGAAATCACTGAAGTTTTATTCGGTGTGTTCTTCAGGTTGACCCACCGGTTCAGTGGCAGAGAAAACTAAATAATAACTGGCTTAAAGTGAATTCATTTATATTGCAACTAAGACTGCAAATAACTGGTATACCTGTGTCATACACTGTATCACTTCTCTGGCATATAAATGATATTTAATAAAAAGCTAGTATTGTTTCTTCTTCATATCCTGTGTAGTGACGATTGCCTTGTTCTTCTTAATGCTTCCTCACTCCTCTGAGTTGTTCTTTCTCTGAGGATTTCGCGTGATTAATTCCAATCCTTCAGTCTCCATATGGTGCACCTGGCCTGTGAGAGTAAACACTGTCAAACAGTACACAAGCAATTAAGGCCTGACATTCTGCTGACATTTGCCCCTCTAATCTGCGCCATCAACTCATCACATTCAGCATAATTTGAAAGTGTGCTGGTAAAAGCCAAGGCTGCCACCTCAATTCCCCACCCCCCACTAGATAATGTCGTATGTAAAACACATTGCTACTAAAGGTTGGACTTCCATAATCCTTTCAGAAGCCTGGTAACCCACTGTTTGCTAAAGGGATAATTCAAGGATAGCTGCTTGTGATCTCTTTGTTTCTCTTTCCTTGCTATGCAACGCATCCACCCAATCATACACCAATCACAAACCACCAGGCCTTAGTCAGATCAGATTATGCACTTTAAATCAGCTCAGAATCTTTGTTTTCTAAGTGCTTCCTGTGGTTCCACAAGGCACTCACACACAAAACATCTTACGGAGGACAGAGATTTACTGTGAACCTCCTGGAAACTACACACTATACAGTTCAGTAGTTGTATATACTCTGTGCCTTCTAACGTGGGTTTAATTGGTCTGTCTGAGGTTTAGAATTACTGTTTTTATGTGAAATCCATCAAATCTAGTTTGGTGACATAAGTTATGTGTTAACAAGACAATAGAGTTGTTGAGTAGAAACATAATAACAGACACAAAGTAAGTGTACAGTAATACTGCAGGGATATTACAGTAATTTAACTTTATATGCACAGCTGAGGCATTATTACTCTTGAGTCTTGTCACAGCAAGTCATCTCTGCAAACTAGTAATAAAAAGCTAAGTTGTCTGAACTATATTGGCCTGCTGCATCAGCATCAGTACAAAATTGGTTGTGATATCAGCTCTGCTGTCTGACCTTGCTGATCCACTGTCAAATCACCCTAAAACAAGGACCTGGCATTAACCTTTATTACTGTAAAACACACACTAACATACATCATCAATAATGTGAACATCTAATCAGCCAATCAACTCATTGTGTTTAAGCATGGTAAAAACAACCTGCTGAAGTTCAAACCAAGTATCAGAACGGAGAATTAAGGTGATTTATTTGACCTTGAATATGGCATGGTTGTTGGTGCCAGACAAGGTGGTCTGAGTATTCCAAAAACTGCTGATCTACTGGGATTTTCCCACACAGCCATCTCCAGGGTTTATAGAGAATGGGTCAAAAAAGAGAAAGTGTCCAGTGAGCGGCGGTTCTCTGGGTGAAAATGCCTTTTTGATGTCAGAGGCAAATGGACCGTCTGCAACTTCAACTGTAACTCAAATAACCACTCGTTATAATTAAGATATGCAGAAAAGCATCTCTGAATGCGCAACACCTTGAAACAGATGGCCTATAGCAGCATAAGACCGCACACAGGGGTGCCGTTCCCATCAGCTACGAACAGAAAACAGGCTACAATTCACCTAGGCTCACCAAAACTGGACAACAGAAGATTGGAAAAATGTTGTCTGATCTTCTGCTGCATTCAGATGTTAGGGTCAGGGTTAGGTTGTTGCGAACAACATCCTGCCAAGTATCTACAGTTCAGGTTACTGCTGGTGGTGGTGTAATGGTGTGGGGGGGATATTTTCCTGGCACACTTTGGGGCCCTTAGTACAAACTGAGCATCATTTAAATGCCGCAGCCTACCTGAGTATTGTCCATCCCTTTATGACCACAGGGTACCCATCATCTGATGGATGCTTCCAGCAGGATAATGTCATCTTAAACTGTTTTTTTTTTTTACATGACAATGATTTCTCTGTACTCAAATGGCCTCCAGTCACCAGATCTCAATCCAAGAGAGCACCTTTGGGACGTGGTGGAACAAGAGATTCACATTCATGGATGTGCAGCCAATAAATCTGCAGCAACTATGTGATGCCACCATATCAACATGGACCAAAATCTCTGAGGAATGTTTCCAGAACTTTTTTGAATCTGTGCCATGAAGAATTAAGGGAGCTCTAAAGGCAAAAGAGGACCCAAGGGGTCCCTAATTAAGTGGCTGGTGAGTGTATACAGGCCTACTGAATGGAATCAGCATCAGTACACAAGTGATTTTGCTAAACTGGATGAGCTCTTCTGTCTGTTGCAACTGATCCACTTTAACATCACCCTTAACCAAGGACACACTATATACTATACAATAGACTATACTGTACAATGCATTTATATAATACACGAATTTATATACAGTACAGTAAATATTTGGACCCCATCATGAACCTCACATGGTTATTACCGCCATCCTGTGTCATCACGTGATCTGGCACTGGATTGGCTATTTTAAGAAGTAACATTAAGCATATCCCAATTATCCCTAAAACTCACCACATCTCTGTCGGGATATATGACAGCAGGCTTTCTCACCTGTGAGTATAATTCCCCTCATTTCAAGAGGCTACCATAAGAACCGGTTTTGTGGTAAGACAATGAATATACAATCGTTTTTTAAAAACACTAAATAAGTGGTTCGTTAGCCATACTCAAAGCTAACGAAACCGTTTAGCTAATGTAATAGCTAATGCTAATGTAAGAACTGCTTTAGCTATGCTACAGAATGTGGTATCTACATTTTAATTTTATTTTACACACTTTGCCTTTTGGGATAATGAATGTGAGGTTTGTGGTGATAATAATTACCAACTCTTTCTAGCATTACCTTTTAGCTGAAAGCTAATTATTCTCCTGGTTGTAGGTTAAATGGGCAGGTCTGATTTTTTTCCCCTTCATTTAAGTTTATTACCTTCTGAAATACAAATTTCACTGGTTCACTGTTCAAGTCGTATTTTTTTTTTTTAAAATCCTGTTAAGAAATTTCTCCATTTGCCATAAAAGTCTGGTCTGCTCAACAGGGTAGTAATAAATAAAATATTATAAGCTATAAATTTTGTGTAATACTGATAAATTTCAGCTGATTTTACTGGAAAGGTTAGGTTAAAATAACAAACTAAATCTCAACTAATCCCAAACCTGAAAAAAAATTAATACAGCACATGTCAATTTAGTATGTCTGACAGTGTGATATTTCCTCACTGCATGTTTTTTGTTTGTTTTGTTTATATATCCGCTGGATGATTTACCAACCAAGTCAAACGTGCCCTGAAGGTGTGCGTTATCCTTTTGTTAACACTACCACCAGTTTTTCCCACGGAAAGGCGCTTTTGTCTGAGGCGCTAAAGCACAATCTCCGTCAACCCACAGGCAGCCACGAATCAACGTGACGGAAGTTCACTGTTTTACCTTCAAAATAAAACCTGCGTCTAGCGATAGTTTCCTAGATGCTCCAAATAAAACCTGTGGCAGCACACTTTACCTTTATTGGTACTTTTTAGTCCTTTTTTTCACACTTTTGAGATTGTCTATCTCTGGTTTTACTTATTATTTACAGTTAAACAGTTGTTTGATGTTTTCCACAATACTAGCTGTCATTAATAAAATTAAGATGGCTTGTTAGATGCTAGGTTTGTTTTAAGCCTAACCATAAACTGTGTATCAAATATTATTTGCTAAACTGTATCCAATATTATTTGCAGTCGTTAAGCGTGATAGTGAAACAACATGCACAGTATACTCTGGCTCTGAAAGTTTCATCCTTCTTTAATGGTCAAATGCCTGTTTTGATTAACTTATTTTTTTAAGTGAAAATGCCAACTACAATTACGTGTATTCTGGCATGCAGACTGTTAAAGTGCAATTAAAATAAACCGAGGTTTCGTTCAAGCTTTAATTTGAGAGGTGTACCGGGAAGAGTCGTGGTCGCACTCTGTGTGGCTTCACAGCCTTTCAACCAGCGCCTGTGGTGGGCGGAGGAGGGACCGATAATAACGGGAGAAGGGCCACCGCGGGGAGAGTATCAACGGCAGGGCTCACAGTAAACGTGTACTGTGCTCTCTTTCTGATTGATCTTGCACCTGTTTGAGGATCAGTGTACCCCAAATCGACCGAGAGCCTTTTCAACTTATTTATGAAGTCTCTTATAAACTCTCACTTACGATTAAAGGCACTTTCGGGGAGTTTGGACTAAGAAGATTGCGCACGTAAAAAAAGACAGTGCTTGGGATGTTTAAATGGACTTTAAATGGGCTGATGTCGGAGTCGTGAGAGTGGCATGGGTTAATGGATTCATATGAAGTCGCAAAGAGTTTTTTTTTTAGAAAGTCTGATAACCATGAATGTCGAGGAATAACAAGACTATTTTGACCCACGCACGGATTGAGAGGGGGAAAAATGTGACCACCTGCCTTCTTCTGCCAGCACCTTCTTCTTTTTATTTTAGGTCTTGTGTGTGTGTGTGTGTGTGTGTGTTTAATCTCCCTGAAGAGAAAGGAATGAACGGTTAAACTGGGTCTGCAAGGCGAGTCTACAAGAAGAGCATCAATGGACTGAAACACTGCACTTTCTGCTTCAAGTGAAAAGTGCCTCAAGCAAAGGTAAGGAGCTGCCGGGCAGAGCTAACACGTCCTCCGCAGGCTGGTGAACACACCAAACATCCTGCAGAAGTTTGCATCTTCTTTGTACTAAATCAGAGAAAATGTATCTGCTGGTTGGATAGAAATCTCTGTAGAATTTCTGTGGTATTCTTAAACGATTTACCATGAGCCCTTATGTATTACTCTCTTTGTTTTCTTTTTTATAATTATTATATTTTTTGGGTAACCAATAATTTTGCTGTAGCTAATGTCTAGTTTCCATCTAAAACAAAAATACTTTTGTGATAATATGATGCACAGAGTCATCTTTGTGCAGGATTTGTTTATGTTTTGGGTAGCACATGCACCACTTGTAATCCCTGAATGAGTGTTTCCTTCATGTTTAACCATTATGAATAGGTTTAACACGTGGTAATGACCCTTAAATCAGCACTGTGCCAATCAAAATAGTGTTTTTTTAATTCTTTATTTAGGCCTCCCTCTTCTTAGGTGGCATCAGACCCTCTGAGTCAAACAAAAGGTGCACCTGTTTTGTTTCATATAGTGAGCTCGGTGTTGACATAAAGGGCTGTGCATCAAAATTTACTGTAGGGTGCAGCAATACTGTGGCTTGTGGCTTGCTGTTTGTTGTTTATTTTGGACTAGTCTATCAGGCTGCTGTACCTTATGGTGCAAAAGGGACAAAGCCTAATAGTAAATGTTTGGTGCTAAAGAGTGCAGAAGCCCTGTGCTTTTTACATAATATACAGTCTGTGCTCTGCTGATTCCCTTCCTTTGTTTTTGTTGTGCTTGCTGATCGGTAAAAAGGGATGTGCATAGAGGCACAAATCACTGCTGATGGTGTGCAGTCTCCTCTGTTAGAAAGACCAGATACATTACAGCAGTGTTTCAGAGATATAAAGCTTCTGTTTTATTCTTTATCACTTTGTAGCTTGTACATGTCCATGAAAAAGCACACTACTCTGCATATTTTTATATGCACTAGTGTTTGCAACAACTCTGTTTTATTTTATTGCTTTTGCATTATTTACAGTGAGGGAGCCACGATAAAAGCAGTTTAGCATTTTACTGCCAGAATCCTTAAAAGTCTGCGTTCGGCTGCATCATCCAGCTTAACAAAGTCTGTGCGTGTCAGATCCCAGCCAGGGTGTCATTTTACACAGGAATATCCCACATAATTCAGCAAGCCCTGACATTTCACTGGTGTATGGCGTTGTTCAAAACACTATGTGGTAAACTGTCCCCTGTAGGCAGATTGTCAGGCTGTAGGAAATTGATTGCACTGAGGAGCAAAGTATTCATGAGTTGAAAGTGGTTACTGAAAATGAGTGTGTAAAGATGGAGCTTGTACTCCAGTACTGAGGAATATACAGAAAAATAAATTCTGTAAAGCAAGGCTAAGGGCAATTAAAGAGAGGGAGTTTTTCTTTGAAGCCATGCAGTGTACCATACCCGGACGCAAGTGCATGTTTTTACATCTCAGTTTTAACCTGGGATGTAACAACTGTTCCCTAAGCAGAGAAATGATGAGCATATCACTAAAATACTTAAGGCCTGTTCTGTATACATCCTTTGAGTCTCATTGAGCTCCAGGTTAGGGTTGCGCTTCATTGTTGGACTCCTGAGTTTGTGAACTTTGCTTTTAGACCCTTGATTTCTCTCACTGTCTTGTCTTGAAAGAAACTTTATGGGACTGACCTGGTCCTGAGTGTTAGCTTGGGGGGGGGCAAGGAAGGATAAAAAAAACTTAGAAGAATGATGTTAGCTGCTTAGCTTTAACTCAACACTTACCATTCCCCTGGGATGTCTGACTGTGTATTATCCTAGGAAAAAAAAAAATTAAATTAAACCACTCATGCCTGAAGCAGCAATCTGCAGCAGTATTTGGTTGCTGTAAAAGTGCACAGTAAAGTAATATTGTTTACCACAGCAAACAAAGTTTTTCCTGGCTAAGAATGGACCTTTGGGAGAAGACTAAGCATGTAAGCACGAACAGTAAAGGCAATGAACCTGTGTGGCCTTATTTGACAGAAATCTAAGCATTTTCTTGGTATTTTCAAGGATTTCATAAACACAGATGTCCTGTTTAGTGAGTGTAGCCTCAGTTAAAACCCAGTGGTGGAAAAAAAATAATTTTATTACCATGCTGGGGAGGGGGGTTCCTTTTGGATTTGGATCAAACTTCTGGATAAAAACAACAGAAATTTCCTCGTGCAGGAAAAACCCTGGTTCAGTTATCAGTGTTGTTGTGTTAGGTGTTAGGTTACTAACGATTACTATGTTAATCCATATACAGCAGGCTTTCCCCGAGAGCCTGGGACTCTGCGCTCGTGCCCAATGTGTGCTAATCTCATTTCCTTTAGTTAAAGTTTATGTCAATACCATTTCTGAGCTTGGTTGCAGTGCCAGGGACAAAATCCATGAATTGATCACTACGCTGTGCGTGCTTGCCCAACTGGTCTACTTGGGATTACCGGTTTTCAAGCCCGTTCCTATGTTAATGTTGGTTAACGTCTTTGTTCTGGTTGGTTGTGTGTTATTTTTACATCTGCATGAGAGTCTTGTTCGTACCTGTTAAAGTTTCTACTTGAGTCACACTTATAGTTCCTGCTACAGGCTGGTTTGTGCTGAGGCCACGGCCTGTCAGGATTATCAAGGATTACTAAGAGAGTAATGCTGCTGCTTATCAGGCCTGTATCTGTCACTGGCATCACTGATGGATTTGCTTAGATACCGCTGGATAACACTCTCACACCCATTAGGTCAAGAGTTCACTTTTTGTGACAAGTTTTCTACGAGTGTCACAGAAAACATCAGAGAATATGATAATTTACTTGTCACTAATAGGCCAAACAAGACAGCTGAAAAGACCGCTTCATTACTCATGGTAATGCCTGCCCAATAAATGTTTAATAGTGTGACACAGATGACAGCCATTGGAAGAGTTCACACCCACCAGCTGTTACAGTTGACAGGTTGACATCAGCTTGCATTTATTGCGAGCAAAACTGTTGATGTGATGTCAGTTTTTAGACATGTTCGTTCATCTGAAATCGCACCGATTCTGAAAACCCTTTTCTTGCTTCTTATATTATTAAATATGAATTTGGAGGGTGCGAGGCTCTTTGATTTTCTTTTGTGTCAAGTGCTGATACCACAGTTGCTACTACATGTTTTGCAAAATTTTGAAAGTTGGTGGAAAGCCAACCGCTACAAAGGATCACGACATGAAAGCACGATAACCCCCCCACACACAAACACACACACCAAAAAAAACCAAAAACCCAGGTTACCCAGGCCTGTTGGCAGACTTGTGTGACTTGATTTACCAGTGATTGATCACTGAACAGCTAGATGACAGACTGTCCTTGATTTGCCTCACGAATTTGATCTCTAATTCAATTACACTATTAACACTCGAAGCAGCAGGGCAGGATTAGACTGGGTGTTAACAAATGGACTGTCCAGAAGGCTAAGTCATGACTAGATCCAAAGCAATTTGTGTCAGTGAAATCCAATGAAGCACTGGCTGGTATTGGCATGCACATTAAAGAGCAAACTGTCTTATGCTGAAGTTTGATTTAGTGTTTTATTCTAGTTTTGTCATCTTTATTTCTAGTTTTTCTAAACACAAAAGGCTGTATTCTTTAGTCATGTTGGCATTCCATCACCTCAGGAGATGAGTGTTTACAACCTTTTTTACATGCAAAGCATCCTGCCAAACAGGAGATGTTATCCACTGTTTTTTCTTCAAGCATTAGTTATATGTAAAATCATAATTGCTTAAAGTTAGTAATTGGCTTAGTGCAATGAGATAAATGGAAAAACTTCCTGCTGTTAAATGTTCAGTGACTTGTTACAGTTCACGTGCACTCATTTTAATATCTGGGCTCTTTTTGAAGCAGTCTCTGTGCACATGCCAATTAAATGGCCTTCCTCTGCTCTACTGCCCCAGGAAATAATCTGGTTGTCCTCCTGCACCTGCAGACAAAGCCCGCCCCTCCAGGCTTCCCCTGTCTGTGGCTGTTTCCACATGAAAGTCATATATCCTGGTCTAGAAGCACATCAGAGCGGGCAAGAACAAAGAGAAAATGTCAAAAATTACTTGAGGTTTTCATACGGGCTGGAATTGTACGTATATAAGATTTTTCACATTGTCAAATTGACTGTGAAGCAGGCAGTTGAGACAATAGGGTGGTGTACAAACACTTAGAAAATATTTGTTGAGTGAGGGAAGTGACAAAAAAAGTTAGGCTAAACAGTTGGATTCAGAAAATAAAGAAATAAGTCAGTTTATTCCTTTATTTCTTTAATCCACTGTAAGAGTTCTGTGTATCCCATCACTCCTACTGACCAACATTATTCACACAGTCAGAGTAATCCTTCCCTTTTCCCTTATTTTTATTACTCTGAAATCCCATACTTTCTACTTCATACTTTCTACTTGCCCCCTACCACCCTCCTTTATTTTATCAGAATTAACAGTGAAGTCAACCCCACTTGTCTTTTTGCCATACTCCTCATCATTGCTTGTGTAACCGTGTTCTTGCCTTTTCTCTTGTTCTGAAAAGGTGCGGCACAAAAGTTATTACTATTACCACGTCTCTGCCTGGCTCAGCAGAAATGGTGTTGGTCAAGTGCAAGGAGATAAAAGCGTCTTTGTGCCATTTCTATTCTGGGCTGTTTGTTTGCTCATGTGGCGCTAAGAGACTAAAGGTCTTAGTCAAATGATTCAGATGACCTGTGTTTCTGCAGTGACTCTCTGCTTGTATCGGCAGCTAATATCTAACACCTCATTGCTTTCTAAGATTACCCTTCCACCTTATATTATCTAAATAAACTTAAAGTAATAAGCTGGTATTAGGAGTACTGAGTGACTGAAGAGTGTGTGTGAGGGCTTCCATTATGCTTGAACTTAAATTTGTGCCTCCAATCCAATTTGAGGTGGAGGGCCTTTCGAGTCGCTGTGGCTGTTTTCTTCGTTCATTTGGAAGTAGGTCTGCAATTAGTGAAAGAGTCCTGTCTGTGGGGCTCGTGAAAATGAGTAGTTTCTGTTGGTGAGCTTACAGGTTTGTGCATTTCATATTTAAGTGAAGCACACCTGATGCAACTGGCTGCTTTGCATGTGCTGTAGTGGGGAGACTCTTTATTCAAGTCTATGTGAAATATGTTGTGCAAATAACCTGTTTATGCTACTTAAGTTCCTTTATAAACACTGGTAACAGTGTAACATCTGGAGTTGGGAGACGTACCTTTCAATATTGCTCGTGTAACCTGTCAATTGCTGTTGGCCTATTTAGCATTTGACGAGACCTTCTGGATGAGCTGGACCAATCACAAGCATCAGGTTAATCTGTACGTACACCTAGAGCCTTGTAAAGGCCTTCTCTATGGCCACACATAAACACACATACATACACACGCTTTAGCCAGTGCAAGTAAACATCCACAAGATTCAGACTCCAAGCAAATTCAGTGCCCTGTCTATTTGTAGCACTTGTTGAAGTAGCCTATTTACCTTAATCCAGCCACAGCTCAAACATACAATTTTCCCCGGGATAATGTGTTTTCAAAGAATATAGTTATTTATAAACCAAGAAGCATCTGGAATGCAGTGCATTTGTTGGATAATGAGTTGATGTTAACTCAGAGGGGGGGGTGGATTACATTTGTCTGAAGGGGGATGTGAGGGATGTACTTGTGCAGCGGGGGAATCTGAACAGTGTAGTTGTATTCTGGTTGTATTCTGCTGAGGAGTAAACGGTATGTGTGGTCTTCCTTTTCAGGTTGGGAGATGTGTGAAGGAGTGTGACGGACGGCCATGGGACTGGAGAGACAGTGGCTTCAGGCTGTCACCACTGCTGTAGCCATTTGTCTGCTAAGTAAGTATGCCAATGCAAATGCAGAGCCATCGCATATATTAACAGTGCATTCATGTAATTTATTTCTCCTTGATGAGCTTTCATAGTTATGATAGTAATTTTTTTTAATATCTTAGAACTGAATAAATCATCCAGTACAGCTGAACTTGAGTATTTTTTTCAGGACACAGACACCAAAAACAGCAATTGTAAATATTTTTTTTTCTGCTAACATTAAAAAACTGATTTAAAAATTTGATAATGCAGCAATGACATTGAAAAATTATTTAACATGTGTAAATAGGGCTTATATAGTATTGCACTACAGATTAACAGTGATGACAATCTGCCTTATTGGATCACGTTTTCTTGATCATCATTGCGCTGCTTAAATATTTCACCACTAGTCTTCAGTGTTTGGAGACCGAAATCACTTTCACAACATTAATAACACTCTCACCTTTAACTTTCAGTTTCAGTTTTGATTTGAATTAGTTTTAAAGTGGTGAAATGTTTGATTATTTAATGCATTCTGTGGCAGAGCCGTGGAAATAACAGCTAGTCCTCAGAGAAGAATTGAAAGGAGAGGTGATAATAAGAAGTGAAATAATGCATATGCTACAAATTGCTTTGTACAGTAGCAAATGTAACTTTTCTTACCACCTTCTAATGTGACTCTTAGTTTGTAAAGACATTTTGAGTCATGAGATACATCATTGCTTCTGTCATTTAGAAATAGGCCACTTTATTCTAATGTTTCTAACCACTTTGTTCAGTCATGCATATGCAGGGCTTGTTGCACACAAGGCACTGAAGTGAAGTGTTGCCACACTTTTAAATGTTTTGTTTTCTCAGTCATTGTCACTATGAGGAGTGTATGTCTGTGTGTGGTTCACAGTACTACAGAAAGTGGTACCTACCTCTGTCCCTCTCAGGCTCCAAGAGAGAGCACTTTTCTCTGTACTGGGAAAAGCATAAATCCATCATAGATGGATTTCTTGGTGTTATTACAGATAATAAATGTAGTTTGTGAGATAGAATGTCGTTATGTATAATTTATTGTGTAACACATTTTTGTGAGCTGAATTAGTGGTAAGAGCGACATATAAAGGGGTAATCTTCCTGTATTCAGGGCCATGCTGAAAGTGATACATGAATGCTACTCAGTCTGACCTTGTATGATTGCTGTTGTGGCTTATATGGAAAAGTGACCATGGTGCTCACTCAGACATAAAGCCAACGCATTCAGATGCCAGTAGATTAATGGAAAGGAGTGCATGTCTAAAAGGGGCTTAAGCCAACCAGTTGTTTTGGTCCATTTGCTGTTTACATATTTTCTCCAAGGTTATGACCAGATCTTTCACCTGCACTAACAGAGCCTGGGTGTTTTGCAAAGCAGTTGACATATGCTACTGTTTGTTTCTACATGCAATTTGAATGACACTATAATGACTATGGCATTGATCCAATCCTTATGCTGGAGAGAGTGAAGAGGAGGGGTAATAGCTCAGACATGAGTGGACGAGAGAGAATGGGGACAAAATCCAACTTAAATAATATCTCTGGGTGTGGATTTAGATCAATCCTGGATTTATGCTACCCCCAACCCTCAGCACGCTTCTGTGTGTGCGTGCTTGTGTTTGTAAGTGGGAGTGGTGGTGGTGGGATTGATTATGTTGTGGCCACAGACCATGTGTGGACCCCATGGGGTGCTGGGAGGTCGACTGGAGCAGCCACAGAGCGTCCTGCTGCCCTGCATCAGAGTATCACCACCAACCCCCACCCTCTGAGATTAAAGTAATCACCAGGCCAGATGAGTAGCAGAGCAAACACTGGCACCCAGTTGCTCACACACCCACATGAGCACATGGCAGCAAAGGGAGATGAGATAGAGACAGGAGAGACTCCTCCAGGTGTCACTAATGGGATTGCATTGTGTTTGCAGGCTTTGCAGCAATACGACCTTGTTACCAAATGGCATATGGTTGTTTTACATGGCCTCAGATGGCCCAGCTTTTAACAGTCTGGGAAAGTCATATGCAAGGTCCACTTAAGAAGAGCATTCATGAAACTGTTATGACTCTGTCTTATTACCATTTCCCACCAGCTTTTCTCTGTCGTGATCTCTCGCTGCCTGTGTTGTCACATACCCAAGTCTTCTCTTCCCTCAGCGATGCATTTCTAAACTCCTTATCATAGCAAACAATTTTCACAGAAATGAATGACCAGAAGATTTCAGAGATGTTAATCTGGCCACTTTGATAGCCATTACTCTCTTTAACAGGCCTTGAAGTATATGATTTGTGTGTTTACTCGGATGTGTGCTGTTTTATGGACTTTGTGCTATCAGAAAAGTGATACAAGTGCTTTATCCTGCTGATATGCTGTTGTCTTTACAGGTGTGTCTCAAGTTGCAGCATCATTGGTTCGTGCCAGAGAGGGCAGCTCTGCAGAGTTAAGCTGTAGTCTCACTCCTACATCCAGGGAAGCCTCCACGACAAGCCTCTTTCCACTACATGTGGTAGAGTGGGTGCGCCTCGGTTACAACGTTCCCGTCCTCATCAAATTTGGAGTGTATGCTCCACGTGTTCATCCCAACTACAAGGGTAAGCTTTATTCAGATCTGTTCAGTCATGCACTCCTTTCAGGAAACTGATGAAAGACTTATTACTTGGTTGGCAGTGCATTCCCTTAAAGAAGAAATGGATGCCCTTGAAGATCTCACATCAGATAAATCTTTCTTTGTCTGCTTTTTGTGGTTTCACTCCCATAAGTGAGCTTTAAAAGCATTTTCCAGTAGGAAATAGACAAATCTACTACCATAAAAGTCTCTGACCATCAGCGGCCAGATTACTCAGGTCATGTTTCAAAAGATTTTTGTGAGGGGAGGGGATGTGTCCAACTAAACTTTTTTAGCTCATCTGTCTTGTGTGGGCAAAGACAGTCATAAGGAGGTTACAGTGGTATTTTTGAACAACTGGGGAGGGGAAGTTTGGATGAAACAATACCCTAAAAAGATAATCCATCCAAAGCACAGTCCCTGTAATTACAGCTGGTGTTCAGTCTGTGTGTTTCCAGAGTGCAGTTATACTGCAGGGGAAAGGGGAAGGACGAGAATGGATGTGTTTTAGTGGAGGCAATTAAAGGGGGGGTGGGGTAGCTGAGCAATAAGGGGTACCAGTAACGCTGCTCACAAGGGGATTAGGAGTGTAGGTGGGGGCTTGGTGGTCTGATGACGGTGTTTTATTAGTATGCTGAGGGGTGACCCAGTAAGGGGAGATTGTTGTGCTGGAAGGAGGATGGATGAAGCATTCGGAATAATGGGAGTTTTCTTGCTGGAGCCCTATAATCCTGTCATTGTCTACCAGGGGACAAAAGACAAAAAGGGGTATCACAACCTCCCATTGCTTTGCCAAAGCCAGCAGGACTAGTAGGACACCCCAAATCCCATACAGTCCCAACTAGGTCACTGAAATGTACAGAAAATCTTGCTTAAAATCCCACTGGATTTGTTAGTGAGGACCTGCAGGAGATGCTCAGAGAACAAAGCTTCAGATTCAGAAACATGTTTTCAGCATTAGGACAACTCAAGAACTCCAGTGAAGGTTTACAGAGGTCGAACCCCCCCCCCCAATGGGTGTAAATGTGTTTAACACTCTTGTAGGCCGTTAACCATGCCATTGTTTAGGAGCAGCCATCTGATGCATATGCAGTCATAATGAAGTAAATAATACTGCAGAGACGTATCTCAGAGTTATGAAGTGTTTGGGGTGTCCCCATATTTTGCCAAATTCATCCCTTGCATGTACTTGTCTGGTGCGGGCTTTTCCCCTCCTGTCTGCATCAGATCCTCATCCCTCCCCTCCCACTGAAGGCAGATGGCAGCATGTGAAGCGTGTCAAGTGTTGTGGGTCTAATGTATTCTACTCTCAAATTAAAATGTTGTGGGATTTCAGATTCAACCACAAGACGGTGAAGTTGGCAACCATTTCCTGATCTTTGTCTTGGCTTGTTTGAAGACGGGAACAAGAGAATGAGGTCGATTTAATTTTAAGGCTTAAGATCAAGAAATGGTTAAAAGATCAAGATAATAAATTATTGGCAAAGAAGTACATTGTTGTTCAGTACTCGGGTGCATTTACAGTATAATGGCTGCTTCCATTAGAGCTAAGTAAGGTATTAGACTTGAATTTGTAATACTACATAGGTATTTAGTGAAGAAAAAGCACTATCAATATGCTGTCTGCCCTTGGTCTGCTGCTTTGTGTCAAGCTCACTGAGGCTATTAACAATTTTAATCAGAGCAAGCGGTATCTTGGGTTCCTTTTTATTCCATTTAAATCAACATTTTTTTGATATGATATCAGGTGTCCCCAAGATTGTACTCTGCATTTGAGGAGTGTCACGACTTAGACACCAGCCTGCCCAGGTCCCAGAGACCGTCCCTTATGTGCTCTTGGGAAAATGTACCTCTCACTCCTCTTCCTCTCAGTTTCACACCCAGCATGCCATGGAGATCTTAACATTAGTTAGCTCACAACAAAGAGGAAGCAGCCAGATAAACTCTTGACTGACACGCTGCTGTTAGAGCCTGTCTGAGTCGTATTTGTTGAGACAATATGCTGGAGTCTTGCAGTGTCAGGATGGTTTACCGTTGCAGGTCTAGATCAAATGCGTCCTGTGCGCTGAAGTAAATGAGTTGAGATTGTGAGGTGGGGGACTCTGACCTGAGGTTAGAATGACAATAGGCAAATCCTGAGATCTCAGCAGGCCTCCATCACACTCTCAATGTGACCTTTGAACACTGGACAATTTAAAGACCGCATTTGTCACATGCACAAGACACATTTTTATACTTGAGCATGTGAGCACGCACACACACACACACACACACACACACACACACCCTTTCCCCTTGTTGTTAATTGATTGTTAACTCACTAAGCTTTTGTGAACATCACTCTGATAACTCCAAAAACAGAAAATAGACCTCTGAAATGTGAAACTGATCATTCTATGGCCTTTAACCAGTTTTTCTGCTGTAACTAGATCAGAGTGATGTACAGCAAACAATGACACAATGGAAGAATACATAGCTGCAACTTGGGAATTTCATGTAAAGAGCTTAGAGCAGCAGGCCATTACAAAGGCCCTATTACCTCAGGGCAGCTAGGCTCATGTTAAATCTGTGAGATGCAGTTCAAGGGCCTTGTACAACTTACAAGATTTTGAACAGGTTTGATATTCAGGAATGATGGCATGTCCAACTGAACAAATTTAAAATTTAACAACTGGTAATTATTAACATCAGCGTTATCTCTTCCTGAACCGAAAACAAAGCTCAACTTCTATCCTGGAAAACAGCCCAAATACCTCTCACAGCACCGAGCTCTGGATTTTAATTTCAAAGATTTTCATATTAAAAATAATGCTTTTTGCTTCGTGATCATGCATAACAGCTAATGCCTGTGATAAGTTGAGTTCCCATTGTAGTGAAATTCAGCACGTGAGCTGTGTGTGCTCGCTGGGTCAGAATTGGGCAGAACAAGAGGGACAGAGTTAACTGTAATCTATCTCACGACAAAGAGCTATTCATAAGAGGGTTAAACTGATTAGGGGGACAGGAGGATTGAAGAGAGAAATTTGGGGGAATGGGAGGGGTGAGCTGTCAGAGGCAGGGGGCTGGTCCCAGACTTATGATTGTATTCAAATCAAAACACATCCCACAATGCACCTCTGCCCGGCTCTCTTATGCACATACGGGTGGACAAAGAAAAGCAGTGCTGATGCTTCTCAAAACAGAATAATCTTTCTTCCTCCATCGTTACTGTTTGCTATTATGTGGCATGAAATTCACAATACTCCATGTATTACTTCCAGTGGGAACGCGAAAGGCAAAAAATAACACGTTGATTCATTCCTCCGGAACAATGAAAGCCTTGTCCCAGGGCTATAGTAGCCACAAAAATGGATGAAGACAGTGCTGCATCTTAAGTGTAAAGTATGTTGTAATCTGTCCTTCAGCTTAGTTGCAGTGTAGTGATTTCACTTGCAGAAAAGGATACATCAATCTGTTTCAGAAAGAAAAGAAAGAGGAGCTCAGATCAGTGAGACAAAGTCAGCTACCGGCCAGCGGCATGGCTCTGAAAGCCGAGTTGTTCCAAACTTGCCACCCGCTGGGCGAGAACCTGATTCACTAATATGAGGAGGATTAGCGTTTCCATTTCCTTCCCTCGGCTGCACTGAAGCTCAACCTGTTGGAAAAAGGGCTCATTTTAAGATAGACTCATGTGATGACTGCTGGAGAAAAAACAGTGAGGAGGAGGAGGGTAGAGACGAGATGGAGCAGCAGTTATTGTTTCAGCAATTCTCTCTGAGTGCCATAGAGTCTAATCACATTTGTCTCTTGAGGACCCGCGGACATTGTGCTAATATAGGACCAGGGAGAGTGATAAATGGTGTCTGCTGAAGCACAGAGGTCAGGAAGGTCAACCTCTCATTGGTCGTCTGCGGATTATTGATGAACGGAATTTGACTAACCTCTCTGTAACCTCTTGCTCAGTTCCTCTTGGATTTAAAAACAGGAAGTGCTTTCACTGGTGTGGTTTATCATTTTCCAAATTTTGCGTTCAGTTATCCCATCATATTTGCATTGGATCTGTACATCAGGCCTACAGAGAGAAAAGCAGCCTCTTTCAGTGAACATCCTTAGGGTGGAGCACCTGCCGAGTGCCATCTGAGATTTCAGATCAGGTCCCAAGATGCAGCATTCAAATTTAAATAAAGCAGCATTTGTCACGCACCCTCCGTGTTTGCTTGTCCACAGACTGAAAAGACCTCTCTCCTCGTGCTTCTCATTCATTTCTCTCACTCTTCCTTCTGCTCTTGGATGTGACACAAGCATGCCCCCCCCCCCCACACACACATAATTTTTCAAATGTGTGACAGTAACCCCCCCCCGTCCGCTCGCATGATCAACCCGTGTTCGGCCATGGCGTGTTTCTACAGCAACTGAATTCAAATCTAAACCTACAGCCCGGGCTTTTGGGCTAGTCTCTATGGTAACCTGAGAGAATGAGGAATGGGGGGCTGCCATGTCTTTGTAGTGATGGATAAGAGGGAGGCTATGGGAAAGGGTTAAGCGTTCAACAGTGAAACCAGAATTTCCCTGTGTAGACTCAGGGGGCAGGGCACTCAAATTTTGAAAATCAACATGTGTACACACCCACGTGCTTCTGGAGAATCAGTGCACAGGGCAGACACATTATAACAGCCAGCCGGTTTGATTTTTTTAGTATGCCATAAGGTGTAAGTTAAAGATTGTGATGCCATGTCTCCTCTTGGCCTGCAGTTGCTGATTAATTCCATGTCTAATTAGAAAAGGTGGCACAGGAAAAGGGCAGCTCGGAGAGGATCCCAGGACCAGGATAACAGGAAAATGCCTAAGGTTTTCTCATCCCTGTTATCATCTAGCCCTGCCCAGTTGTTTGAAAGATGCTAAGCTGAAATCAGACGCATTCATTTTATGGAGCCTCTAAGTAACACTTGCCTATCTTTCAGGAGGTCAGTGAATCATTAAACCCGACTATTTAGCACCGCAACTACCCCAGTCAGGAATGCAGGGTTAATTGTTAGCCATTGTTGCCTGTCTTTACTCTCAGTGTGTGTTTCACCCTGTCTTTAGGCCATATACAGGGTTAAATGACTTTCATAGCTGCCAGGCTCTGCTCCAGACTCTGCTGTCTGGAGAGAAGTAGTGTGAATAGTGGTGATATTGTGTTTCTTGTGATATTGTCGCTTCAGGGTTGCAGGGCATTCAAGGATTCTCTCCTGGTTGAGCTGGAGAAGATGATATCTATGCTCGCAGTTGCTTTTTTTTTTTGTGGCAATGTTTTATTAATACTTTGCACAGATGATTGATTATGACACACTTTAACTAAGCAACGTGTTAGGCCCAAGCAAGAATTAAGGGACGTTGGACACTTCTGCACTGATATGTCACTGTTTACTTTCAAACTGCTTTGGCAGGGCCTGGTATGAGCAACGTGTGTGTTTCCTCACTGCACGCATCCTCCTGTCGTTTAAAGCCCTGTGATTGAAGGGGCAAAAAAAGAGTTCATTGAGAGACTGAATAAAAGGAGGGGGTGTACCCTGAAACCAGGCTGCAGTCACCAGGCAACCAGCAGATCAAGTTTCAAAGCCTGACAAGGAGTTGTAAGAAGTACAGAGAAAAAGAGAGGGAGCAGGGCACTGGTTGCGTGTGACCGGGAAATGTGTGTGCGTGCTTGTGCATGGATCCATCTGCCCTTCATAGTATTCACAGACAAGTTCCGAGTGTGCTTCTGCCAGGCCTTACATTGTTTACTACTGTCCATTGCCCCCACTGAACAGACAAAAAAATAAAAGACTTTTTTTTATCACACACTGTGGTGGATTTCTCCTTTAAGCTGAAACTGCATTCAAGTATTCCTGGCATGCTCATCTTAGCTCTCCACTCCACCAACCAAACCCTAAATGACAGGACAAAATCTTCATCTGTCAGCTTGCATATCGTTGTAATCATCACTGTAGTGATTCATGTGTTTGTACTCTAGCTCAGGGCCACTGACTTCTCATCACTTGAGCTGCAAATTTTCTTAATTATTGGTTTGCGACTTGCTGCAAACATTAGAGCTACAGTTGCTCTTCTCACTGTTCGTGGGTGTGTCTGTGACTTTGACTGTGCCCATTGTGACACTGGATGCCTGGGTCCTGTGCATGATAAGCCCCTTCCTGCATATGCTGACTCTGCCTGTCTGCTTGTGTGTATGTGCTGACCCTCTCTCTCACCCTCACCCCCTCCTCTCACAGGCCGTGTGTCTCTGACCCGGGGTGCGTCTCTGCTGATAGAACGGCTGACCCTGGAGGACGAGGGCTGGTTCGAATGCCGCATCCTGCTCCTGGAGAGCAAAACCGATGACTTTCGAAATGGCACATGGACCTTCCTCTCCATCACAGGTGCAGCACCGCAGGGTTTTGGGACTCGGTAGCTGCTCTTTTTTTGCTCATCACTGGCACTGTCCTTATTTAGAACAGTTACAGCATGGGGCCTGGCTGAGGCTCGGAAGGCCCTGGCAAGCTGAATAGTGTTATTCCAGTGTATGAAGAGGTTCTGAGTGACATACCGTGCACACAGTAATCACATCATGTCTTTGTGTCTACCCTGCTGCGAAGTAAGGTTGGCTGTAAGAATAACAAGACACTATCCATGATTTGTGGCTGCAGACCAGGGTTAGATACAAAAAGCTTTTAACCCACGTACATTTCCTTCTTTTACACACCCACACTGGTTATGTTGTGGTACACTTCAAGTTCAAATGAAAGTGTAAGGTGAGTAAGGCCTGCGTTGGGTTGCAGGTTAAAGCTTTTTTGGAAGAAAATAATATTATATTGTGCATAAATTGGAATCTATCAGCGACAATGGTGATATATTTTATCCAAAAGCTAATTTTAATTCATGATTGCATTTTTTTTTTTAGCCTAGCAGTGCTGGGTAGGCAAATGTGCCCATGTCTGCCAGTCCTTTTAGTTTCAATGTTGAACATGTTGAAAGCTTACTAGTTATTGTGCTCCGTTTTCAATGCCTCTATCCATTTATATTCACAGTAACTTATGAAAATCTCTCATTTTGGTCACTTCATACCCATGCCTGTATCCACACATTCATCAAAGCCTCACATCACTTGCCACCGAGCTCTAATGTAGTTTTAGGGGAGCCACAGGTGGTTCTTCTGCACCACAGCAAATCAAATCAAACCTCTGTTAGATTTAGCTGTTGTTGAGGATTAGCTGGCCTGTTTGAAAATTTATTGAGAAGATGTCCATTTTAAAAGGTGCATTTGAGTATGCAAATAGAAATAAGTGGTCCATCTGTCCTGTCTTTGTTTCAGCTCCACCTGTGTTTATTAAGACACCACCAACTTTTGTGGAGGTTCTGCTCGGAGACACTCTGACCCTCAGCTGTGGAGCCCATGGCAACCCTCGACCAACTGTTGTCTGGCATAAAGATGAGAGCCCAATTGAGAAACATGAAAAAATAAAAGTGAGCAGATTAACAGATGGCATTTTCAGTATTCTAATTAAATACTTAATAATTAGCATTTTCTGCAGGAGTTGCAGCTTTGATGTTTCTTTGAAGCAAACTGCTTTGTTGTTCTCTTCATCTCTGCCTCACAGTCTTCCTCTCCTGTTTTCTGTGTCTTTGATCGTCTTTACCTCGGCCCTATTTCAGGTGCTCAATGGTACCTTGTCTTTGGCCTCTGTCACGCGAAATATTTCTGGAGTGTATAAATGCCACGTGTCCAACTCAGAGGGGAACTTGACCCACTATACGCAGCTGCAGGTCAAAGGTCAGTGTTTAACCATCAGTCATTAGGTAATCTCTGGTTACCTCATGATAAGCAACAACACACAACTTTGATATTTTTAAAGTAACAAATTATGTTTAAGTTGAAATCAGTGAAACTGTATATTTGTTTACAACACTGAAAGGCACTCTGTTTAAGTCATGGTTACATATAATAGTGTATGGTGCCACCTACAGTCTATTCCTTGCATTGCAGCAGTTTTAAGAACAAAAAAAATGCTTGCCTACCAACATCAGTCTGTCCATTAATTCTGGTCATGATTGACTTCATCTTTATATACAGTTGTATTGTATATTGTATTGAAGATGTCTCATGCTTTGTTCAGGTCCTCCAATCATCATCATTTCCCCAGAGGACACCACTCTCAACATGTCTCAGGATGCAGTTCTGCAGTGCCAGGCTGATGCCTACCCATCAAACCTCACATACGAATGGTTGAAACAAGGACAGAATGTCTACCATATTGAGTGAGTCCATGTTTTCATATGAGTCCATATTTTTGACTGTCTGGTGTAACACATTGTTATCAATAATCACAATATTAACTTCAGTGGCTTGTGAAGAACAGTAATTAAAAGAAATCAAGTGTATTTCTGAAGCATTCCGCTAATGCAATTAATTGTAATTAGGTTATTTATAAGGCCGTTATTTGAGTGCTCATGAGGTAAACCAGAGACAAAAAGGACTTTCAGATTTAGGTGCTGCTGTGATTCAGAACCTTTTGAAATGAATAATCTTTTAGTGTTTTTGTTTCAGTCAGTTTAAAAACTCCTCTTCAAAGTCACCATTTTTTCTATCTTTTGGTTTTAGATCACTTAAGTCCAGAGTGAAGGTTTTGGTGGATGGAACACTTCTTATCCCTAATCTCATCCCAGAAGATGCTGGCAACTACACCTGTATCCCAACTAATGGGTTACTGAGCCCACCCTCAGCCTCTGCTCATCTGAAAGTGAAACGTTAGTCTATTGTGCACCTACCATTTTGTTTGTAACCTTGCCGGTCAGGGTTGCAGAGAGTGGTTGCATTTACCTGTAAAATAAGCACTATATTTTATGTGAGTAACTTCTCCTCTGTCACCTTAGATCCTGCACGTGTAGGCCGAATGCCGCGGGAAACATATTTGCCTGTAGGCATGGAGGGGGTCATCATCTGTCCAGTCCAGGCTGATCCGCCTGTGTTGTACGTTAACTGGACCAAAGACGGGAACATTTTGAATCCTGATAACGTAAGTTACGTGCCATGAAATTAAAATGTTTTATTGGGTGGAGATTTTTCACAAAAAGGAGCTTGGAATCAATCTTTTTCCCTCCTTTTACCTGTCCAGTACCCAGGTTGGATGGTGAACTCTGAGGGCTCAGTATTTATAGCAACAGCCAATGACAATGCTGTGGGTATGTACACCTGTACACCTTATAACAGCTATGGCACCATGGGCCAATCTCAACCCACCCAAGTCATTTTAAAGGTAAGGTTGTTCTTCTCAAATAAGCTCTTTAGTAACAGGAAATGTCTGCATTTATTCGTGGCAGAAGTAAAAAGGCTCTCTCCGTCCTCCAGGACCCACCATCGTTTCGCGTGCCTCCTCGGCCTGAGTATTTCCAGGAGGTGGGCCGAGAGTTGATCATCCCCTGTGAAGCCAGTGGAGACCCTGCTCCAAACATTACATGGAGCAAGGTATAGGATATTCTCATAGACGGCACCCTGCACAATTATTAATCCCTTATTTTAACTCATCTGTGTCCTTCCTCACAGATTGGCTCTACTCCACGCTCCCCGTACACTGTGTTGGCTAACGGCTCCCTCCTTCTACAGCCAGTTAGTAAAGATCACCACGGGGGTTGGGAGTGCTTGGCCACTAATCGTGTAGCGACTGTCAGTGCAGGCACTGTGGTCATGGTGCTGGGTGAGTGACCAACCGTATCTCTGCAACAAATACTTTATATATATTTATATACATTTATGAGCAGTTCAAAATGATTTTATCGTTCTCAGGCACCAGCCCTCATGCTGTGTCCTCAGTGTTCGTCACCACAGAGATTAACCAGGCAAACGTGTCCTGGGTGCCTGGCTTTGATGGTGGATTTACCCAGAAATTCACTGTGTGGTCAGTGACATAAAATACATAAAATACCACACAGTTGTTAGCTACTCGACAATATCCATGATTGTGTCTTTCTTTTGACTGTTTTGTTTTACTTCCAGGGTCAAGCAGGCATCCAGGGGGAAACATGAATGGGCGTCTTTGCCTGTGCCAACATCTAAAAACTACCTGCTTGTGACTGGGCTGCTTGCCGGCACTGGCTATCAGTTCAGTGTCCTGCCTCAGAATAAGCTCGGCTCTGGTCCTTTTAGTGAAATTATAACTGTGCGAACTCAAGGTTTGTATAAGTGAATTTATGTTTTGAGTTTCAGTTCCCCTTTACAAGAAGTATTTATAAATATGAACTTATATTTGTCTTTCTTACCAGCTGTGCCAACAGAAGCACCTACAGATGTCACCACTCTCCCAATTCTGGATCCTCCCTTATTCCTGTCAGCCAACAGGACTGAGCAGGGTGTTCTCCTGCAGTGGTTTCCTCCCGAAGCTCCGTTTTCTCCACTGACGGGTTATGTGCTGGAGGCCCGCAGGGATCAGGGGCAGTGGGTCATCCTCAGCAGCAGCATCAGTGCCAATCAGAGTGAACTGCTTGTTCAGGGACTGTTGAGGGTAAAAATCAGTCTTGAAGAGTCACTCGGTTTTTCTTGATTTTATACCTGGTTACATAATATCTCAAATTGAAATCATACTGATTTCTAATGAAAAGCAACTGAAGAAGAATGCTAGTTTTTATATATAATCAAACTCCTAGTCTGTCTCTCTCTCAGGACTCCAATTATGATCTGAGGCTAATGTCCCGCTGCAACAAAGTGCTCAGTGAGCCGAGTGAATCTGTCAATGTATCCACCGTAGGTATGTCACTTTGTACTGTAAGCATCACACATGGCAAATAGGTAACTGCTGGAATTAGCAGCCTCCGTTATTGACTGGTCTGATTACAGGGATGGAGATCTACCCCCTGCGCCCAAGTTTCTTGGAGGTTATCCCTGAGCCGCTGTTGGCTGGTGTGTTGGCTGGAGTCTGCTTCCTGTTTGTGGCCATTGTTCTCTCTTTGGTGACAGCATGCTACATGAGTCACAGGAGACAGCGTCGGCACAGGAAAAGAAGACAAGGTAAAATATGATTAAATCACATAATTTTTTAATGATGTGTAATTTTTAAATTAAACTGACCTTTTAAACTTACATTTTGGTAGATCTGCCATCTGCCCTCCAGAAGAGCACATCTCAAGAGTAAGTGTACCTGTAGGAGTTGTATATTAATATCATTTAACATGTCCCCTTACTTATATTTTGTTTGTAATAGACCACACACTGTAGTTATTTATTTATGATTTTTATATACATCAAGATTGTGATAAAACAATAAAAGCAGCCTTTCTTCATACTCTGTTACCAGGAATGTTGCTCCATCACGTAAATAAACGATGAATTTATTATTATTGGCAAGATTTTGCCTCTGAATTTACATTTTGAGGAAACTAATTTACAAATATATCAGCACAATCTCCAACTTTAATCAATTTAATGTCTTTTATTCCTGTCTGTCTTTCTCAGAGCTCACTCACCTCCTCGCAGCCCAGACAGTGTCCTGAAGTTGAAGCTGTGTCCACCACTTCCCTTCTTTCCCAACTCGTCCTGCTCACAGTCTGATCGGTCCTCGTTTGATAAAGGGAGCCATGGGGAATACCACGACCAGCGAAAGCAGCTCTTGTCCAATTCATCTCCTCCACCTCATTACACACTATTTGAGAGCCACCTGGGTTCTCAGGGGACCTCACCAACTGCTCTGGAGTCCATTTCCAGAGGCCCAGATGGACGCTTCATAGTCCAGCCACTGCCAGAGGGTCCTAGTTCCTCAAATAAAAAAGATTTGAAGAAGAATGTCCTGCAAAGTAATGGTGGGGCAAGTGGCTCAGGAAGCAACAGGACATCATTCAGGGATTCTCCAAAGTCAAGCATTTTAAGCTCAGAAAAGGATGAGAGGAAAGATTCCCCTCTCACTGTGGACGTCCCAGAGCTGAGCAGGCCTCTGTCCTCCCCTGGAAGAGTACGGGCCATGGCCAGAAATTTCTCCCGTCATGGCTGCTTTTATTCTGATGATGAACAAAGCTCAGAAGCTCTTTTAGAAAGAGCTAGCTTTTATTCAGACAACAGTGAGAAGAAACCTAGTGATCCTCTGAGGAGGTATCGCATGACAGTACACACTGAAGACCTTCTGCCGTCTTTGGGTAGGAGGACAAAGCTTCTGGATAGAGACGTAGACAGACTCCAGCCTTCAGGCTATCAGCTTATGGAGAGTCAGTTGACTAATAACAGCACTCTAGTCTCACAATTTGACAGCGAGCTGGAGAGAGATAGCATTAATAAGTGTGTCCAACTGGCAAAAGAGAGGGAAGAAATGGAGAGGGAGTTAAAGAGCTATACAGCCAATCAAAGAAGTTGGAGAAGAAATGAGCATCAGACTAATAAAACAGAAAACCCTCAGAGGGATGAGCCTGAGTCAGAGGAAGAGCCTATATGGAAACCACAAGATGTTAGTATCAGACAGAAACATAGGCCCTTGGGTCAGACAAGTCGGGTATCTGATTATAGGAGAGCATGCTACTTTGGCAACACAAGCAGTCCCATGAACCGACTCCCCACATCTCACATTCAGTGGGACATTAGCCCTGTAACATCTGTCACTAGCCTTATTCCTGTACAGACTCCTCAGGAGACCACATCGCCCAGGTCACAGCATCCTCGCCTCTGTAGAGAAACCATGGAGGACTCGCTTGCTGTTGATTCATCACGGTCTCTGGTCACCCAGAGCACCTCTGTCCTCATGATCTCCCCTGACGTTACCTCTGAAACCCCTGCTCTATGTGTAGATGAACCAGATCAAGCCCAGTCATTGATTCATCAGGGAGATCCAAATATATGCATGAAGTCCATCAATGAGCAGGACATAAGCGAAAAGACACAGGACGAAAGTGTTGCTGGACGAAGGTCAAGGCATTCATATGCTTATGGAGGCCTTCATCCCTGGGAGTCAGCTGCCAAAAGTCCTTCATTAATCAGTGAGAGGCCTGAATGTTCTGCTTCTTCACCACATGATCAACCTGAGAGACCTGCAGAAGTAGGCTACACAGCCACAAGGGATGCCAGTCCCTGTAGTTACTCTACTCTACCTTGTGAACATCACAAAGTGGACCAAAAGGCTAAAGACAGAGAGACTTCTGTCCAGGATGACCAGCGAAGTTCAGGACTTTACTCTGAGTTAGAGAAAGAAGGCATCCGAGCACGGTCCAGGAGGAGCGACAGATGCCTTTTTTCTGACAGCCCTAGCCCTATATCATCCTTAACTCTGGTGGAAGAGATTGAGAGTGACCAGTCTCAATTTTCTGTCCCCAGGATGTTAGACTCCTTCAAGGCCAAACCTGCAGCCCCGTCACCTAAAATGTCTCCACTCCAGACAAGTGCAATTCTCGAATATCTGAGCCTTCCTGGTTTTATTGAAATGAGCGTGGATGAGCCTGTGGAAGAAGTTACAGACACTACCGGGGAAAGCTCAGAACTAAAGCCAGAAAAATCAGTGGTGGCTAAACCTGATGTAGTTCCTAAAAATTGGGAGGTTCATGTTCAGGAAAACCGTGAAACTGGCTCAAACCAAGAGGAGGTGGTTTCCTTTAAGCAAACTCATTCTGCAGGCACTGCTGAGACCAGCTTTAGAACTAGTAAAAAACAGGATTATGGACGTTCCCACCATGTGGAAGCTAGAGTAAGATTTCCTGATGACCCAAGACCATCCTCACCTGGCCCAGAAAAAACAAGCAAGCAGCTCTACGATGAGAAAACAAAGATTCGGGTTGGGAATAAAAGCACAGACAGGCCTGAATTCAGACTTGGATCCAGGTCAGCTCACACTTTATTCGGTGCAGCCAAAGGCATGGCAGATATAGTATCAAAACACTCGCAGAGTTTTGTAGACAGTACTGAGTCTTTATCAGAGCAATCCCAAAGACAAGCTTCTCAGGGCAGCAAGACTAATAACATTGTATCACGAATAACTCAAGCCCCTGTGCCATTTCTAAAGAAATCCTTAAGCATAGGTCCCTGCAGGACTCTCTCAGGCATGGGACAGCCTCGTCCTTTTCTAAAGAAATCTATCAGCCTGGGCCCCCAGAGGTGGGAGCACTTCGAGAGCCCAAGGACTTACATTTCTGAGAGATGCTACTGGGACGAAATCCCAAACCCAGACGTCAGGGTGAAGTCCTACAGTTTGGGTCGCACACCGCCTTCCCTCCCCAGGCCAGGCCCTTCCTGGAGGGAATATGTCCCATTCAGGCGCCCCAGCATGGGCAGCTTAGAGAGGCCTCTTCACGCACAAAGATCGTTAACTAGTCCTTCCTACCTCACTCCTGCTTTGTACCCACCCAGACAAACCTCAGTCTCCCCAATGATGGAACCCTCCGATCCACGACGGCAAGCCACTGTTTTCCCAGAATCCTCCAGATGGTCACCGACTTATCCCGAAACTCTGAGGGCTGCCCAACATAAATATGTCCCCATGCCCTCCTCTATTCCCATCCCCCAGTATCAGCACCAGCAATGGGCAGGATCCAGAGGGGAAGGCTTGAAACTCATGGACTCCAGGAGAGGTCCTCCAAGGTCCTACCTGCCCAGGGGCATTAGCTGGCCCTCACCTTACTACGCCCCCTTCCCACCACGAGAAGGAGAGAGCTACAGGCAACCTGACAGGATGATGGGAAGGGGAGGGGAGACTGAGATCCGGATAGGCAGAGAGATCAGGGAGGGGGGCAGGGCCAGTTATGCCAGTCAGAGCAGTGGTAGAGGTAGTGCTGGACTCTTCCGACAGTCCCTGTCCATCACTCCCACACTGCTCAGCTCCCCAGAAACCACAGAGGAAAATGAGCGGCACAGAGTTGACATGGATCTGCCTGAGAGGAGAGCGAAAAGGTGAAACACCACCACACCTGAAAAAGCAAAACACACTGGAGCGTCCTCACGGCTGAGGGATTTCTTTATGTTGCCAAAATAACATTAATATTGTTGTTTTACTTGTTTGTAATTGCTTTTATCCTTACCGCTTGTTTTGTATGTCTAGAAGGAACACATCAGTAGATGAGAGTTATGAGTGGGACTCTGCTGATGCCTGTGTGGACTCGGAGGTCCTGGAGGCCACAAAGTTTGATCAGTCAAAAACAGGTTTACAGAGAGGCAGAGGGGGTCTTAGATATGATCAAGCTGGTGGCCTCCAGGACCAGCGGCACAAAGGTGATTATTACTTTTCTTTATGTTGCATGTTTCCTTATGAGTGAAATGCTTAGGCAGGATTCACATATGTGTATTTCAGACACTTAACGCTTTTCATGCACATTGACTAATTTGCTAGTTACTTAAATAAAAGAAAAAAATTGGACTAGTCTAAATCCTCAGAAAACATTCAAAACTGAGTACACTTTAAATGGACGAAGAAACCGATTTATTTTAGGAGCTGTATGAAACGTTAATCATGTTCCTTGGTAATCAAATCATGCTTTAAATTAGTGTGGGTGTCATCTATTAACTTTCCCCCTTGTTAGCTTACAACTTCCATTCACAGAGAGACCATGGGCTGCAGCTCTGGGTAGTGGCCAGTGGCTTTGTAACATCTTTGAATCAGTACCTGCCGTTGTCCATTGATAAAATAGTTTAACCAACTAGTATTTCTGGCACTGACTAGCAAGGGCAGCAGCGTTTAAAGGTCTAGTTGACTAGTCGTGCACATCCCTACATTGAGTGGGGTGATGTCATGCATTGCCAAACTAATTATGGGTCTGTTATTTTGCTTTTCTTACACTTTTCATACAGTGAGTTGAAAGAAATTTAGCTTTTCAAATGCCAGCACAGGTGTCAGTCAATCAGATGACATGTTATTCAAACATCAGAAACGCCCAGTGTTGAAGCAATGCATCCGTGTGAATCCTGCCTTTCAGTGATGGCCGCATGTATTCATTCTGTGCCCTTGTGCTGTGGTTATTGTGAGCTTGACATGCCCATCCATGCATTTCTTGTACCTCATACCCCCCCCCCAGGCCCGTCTCCCTCAGTCAGCCCGCCAGTTTTCAATCCACCTCGCTGCCAGTTCAGCCGCTCTCTAAGTGAAGCACGTTTCAACGCTCTGCGCCTGGAGTACCAAGAGTACAGGCGGGCTCAGGAATCCATCTGTTCCCTTGAGCCCTGCGTCACCCCTGGCCACGATTCAGACTCTGACTCCAACTCAGCACTGCTCTAGCAGATTAACTCGGTCCGTTATTCTTCCTGCCCTCTCACCCACTTCCTCCCTTTTCCATCTCTCGCTCCTCACCTGCTTGCACTGTCTTCTTGCCTGCTGCTGTATCACTGATGTGCAGTGACGTTGTGCTTGATTTAAACCTTTTATTTGTATTTCAATTGCTTTAACTTTGCCCTTCAAGGTCCGTTCCTCTAATGCCAAACTGCTGTGTCTTTCTCTTTCACAGGTACTTCTAAGAGAGATACCAAATAGCATTTTTAATGAATGAACGACAGCACTGTGGTCCTGGACACGGTCACACCTCACTGGAGCGTTGTTATGTGAATCCTCTGTTAAATATGACATTACTCATCAAATGTAACACTGCAACTCTTCAACTGTTTTCTTTTTTTATGTACTTGTTCCATTGTGCTTTGCATAATGAAGCTGGAAAGTAATTATTTATTTTTACTTAAGAAGCGCGTGCATGTGTGTTTGAGGATTTTGTTTTTAATCTTGACAATCAGGCCCAAAGGAATGAAAAGTTTCGGGAGACTTAAAAGTCTTTTACAGTCCAGAGCTCAGAAAGACCTGCTTTATAAAAGCAGCAGCATGCTCTGTATTCAGACTGCATTTAAAACGCCCCTTTAGTAATAAAGGGATGTTTAGGTGTGTGTCTGTATCTCTATTGTTGCCTGTGATACCAATCAAACAGCGCTCACAGCATTTTCACTATCTCCTCCTTAATGAGACATAAGTACTTATTAATAATAGTACTTAAAGATTAAATAATCGGGGAACTCTTATAGAAAAGCTTCCTGCAGTTTGTGTTGCCTAACCTTTACCTGTATTGAAAAGAAAATGTTCTCACTTCCTGCTGCGATTGACCTCCTGGCTGCTTAAATTCATGCATCCCACATATTATCTGTCCCAGTAACATCCTCCCATTAAGCTTTTATTAATCAGTTAAGATATTTCCCCAGTATTTGTTCAAAATGTACAAATGTTTATATATAGTTTATTGTGAATGATTGAATGTTGTATTGCGTATAGTCCTCTTCATCATTTCATCAGATGAAAAAAAAAATATGCTTCTTTTCTCTACCTGAGTCAGTCAGACTTTACCTCTGTTGATTTATAAATAACAGATACTGTAACACTTGATAAGATACACAGGGAAATTAATTTTTGCCTTATTTTGGTCACGCCACGCTGCGTGACAGCAGAGAGGTTTTAGCTGGCAGGATGTATTTTTTTTAAAGAAAAGAAAAAAACAGGAGGATTCAAACTGATTGAACACCTTTTCCTGACATGATGAGTGTTTGTGCATATTTATTGAAGCGAGTTACAATATGCAAACGATGTTTACAATTCACATCACTGATGTGAAGGCAGCACTGTGAATATTTCATTGACTTCTGATTCTGTATTTGAAGTCTGTTATGAATTTTGTGCCCATTACCCTAAATGTTTTTTTTGTTTTGTTTTGTTTGTTTTTTTTACTCAACAGAAGTTGCTTTTGTACATCACCCGACAAACAGAGATCTAAAGAATATCTTTGTAGCTATACTTCGGGAAGAGTCCACATTTGTATTATATTTACCTAACCCAGATGAAAACCCTCATGTGGTGCGAGTGCGGTTTCTGACGATGGTTTTGGAAGCTTTGTATAAACTGGAAGTTTTTATATCTTATCACCTGGCTGTTTTTTGTCATTTTTATATGTTTGTAATGAATAAATTGTTTTATTCAGAATGCATCAAACTAAAAGAGTGTTGACTGTTTTTTTGTTTTTTTTTTGTTAAGCACTTGCACACTTTACTTATCACTGTTAATACACTCATCCCTCTTATCAAAGCTTATTTATAGCGAGCAATATGTATTTTGAGCCATATCCCCACCTGCAGATATGCAGATCATCTCACATGTTAACCAAAAAAAATTACACAAAATGAGACATTTGCTGTTTAAACTATTTTTATTATTTCATTGAAGCATTCATCACAGTATAGAGGTGTGTATTGTTTGTTAGTATTTTTCTTCTCCAAATGTCACCTCACTTGGTTGACATGCGCATGACATGCTTGACCATATTTCCAATACCATCAAATATATAGTGATAGTGATAGTCTGTCTCCCACATGAAGGATGGAGTGCTAACCACTTTGTTCTTCTCATCCACATAGGCTTCGTAAAAGAAAGGGTTAAGGTCCAATCAGAAGTTATTTCAGAATAATGACAGAGTCAACATTATTCTACTGACATTAATATGGAAGAGAGACCTTTGAAAGGATATATATGAATCGCGGCCATTGTGGCGAGCACCCATGCCCTTCACAGCCTGTACCATATTTGTGTTGGGCCAGTGTCCCCAGCGGGTGTTGTCGTCCCGCTCATAACCCATGGTTACCTCAATGCCCGGCAGCACACGGCAGGCCAGCAGAGGAGCCATGCTGGCGAGTCTGAAACAGGAGCAGGAGAGGACAGTCGTCTAAGATCGGTCAAGGTGTGAGACTTACGAGTGTCAGACAGCAGCGATTCCGGGACTGAGAAAAGAAAGTGTCTCCGAGAATAACTCTGATTTGATGTGACACCACAAAATCACTGGCAAGATTACGGTTTCACACCTTCATTTGGAAAATCCGAATGGAAGCTCAATGGAATTTCATCATCACTCAGTCTTTAATTTACACCTAAGCAATTCCTGAAAGTGCAAGAAAAATAAGGACGGCTTCAGCAACACTGCAGTTTATTTATACTGTGTGGCTCAAGTAAAATGATTCTAATACCCAAGAAGAATGACTGACTATAGTCATTAGGACGCAATTTAAATTCTCCGTTGCGCCAACTTTTTTTACGCTGTTAATAAAGCTTAAAGTCATGCAGGAAACAATGTTCAATTATCTCTCATGAGAAATGAGCGTTTCTAATGCCCTGTGGCTTTTTAAGAAGCTGATGATCTCTGTCGACAGTATGTGCAGGTATCAGAGTTTTAAAAGTGCTGTTTGTTATGTGTGGTCTTCACAGACACCGAGCATTTCCTCGCCACATACCACACGGATATGCAGTGATCTGCCTGTCAGCCTGCATGGCTTTTCCTGTGCGGAGCTGCAGCTGGAGGGTTTGTACTGTGGAGGAGATGCATAATGCAGAGTATTCATTATGCCCCCAGGCGCGAAATTCCTACTTTAAGAAAGGTGGTTTGATTCTAAATATAGGCATTGCTTGTTTTGTTGGCAGATTGCTTTCAGAGTTAAAGACTCCAATTACAGCTCTGACAAAACAGAACAATGGAGGGGCGTGTATATGAAGGCAGCAGGGCTCCTGTCTGCAGCAGAAACATGTGATCACTGTGACAGTGATGCTCACTCCTAAATTACACAGCTTCCAAAACATTCAAAGGCCTTTGCTATTGATGGTAGTTACAAATGTTACAAATAATCACTGTCCTCAATAATTCTTTAAATAATGTTTAAACAATCTTTGATGGCTGAGACTCCCCTGTAGGCAATAATGGCAGGAGGAAAGGATTAGTCTGCTTTGGGTTGAGTTCAAGAGTACCTTTTAACCCTACTCAGCCTCCAGCTCCAATGTTTAATTCCTGTAATCCCACATCTCCTGTAACCTTTGACCAGGTGTTCCTCGCCCTGTTCCCTGTCTGCACAGCTACAGCTCATCACCTCATCGGTGCTCTTGTGCCAACACAGTCACCAAGGCCAAGCTGGTCAGAAGCAATCTGATCGGATGTGTTTTCAAAAGACAAAAAAAGCATTCTGTAATCAGATTACATTACGTAATCTACCCTCGTCCAAAACTTTTTAGTAGGATTGAGACACTGATCCAAGAAAAAAAAAATCTGGATTATCCCGATCCCAGCAGATGGGTGAATTTGTGGGGGATTTGGGGAAGAAAATGTAATAAAACTTTAAAATTGGTCAAACAAAACAACAATTAGAGTGATAGTGTAGATTAGGTAAACATTAGGCTACCTATTAGGACTTTTAGTAGGAAAAGGGATTTTCTCCCCACGAAACTCATGCAGTGTTGTGCATCAGTGCTGTCTGCAGTGAAACAATCATCAAAGAGGACACAGTCAAAAATACTTTGTTCCCAAACCAAAAGAGCGGAAGCACACATTCATCTGGGAAAGCCGGACATGAAAGCTTTAAAAACCCGCTCTGTCGATGAGTTCACAATAGCCACGAGGTGTTATGTATGTAATACTGATAATGACACATTGTTGGTCACATCTTTAAAAACCTGAAAATGGTGTGTGTGGGGGGGTGTCTGTATTGTTTAACTGTACTGTACTGTGTTCACAGCTAGCACCCTGCACTGTGTTACTGTATGTGGCAATCTGGATTTGGTCATCTCAAAAAGTTTGAATCCGGATCAGGATGAAGCTAATCCAATGGTAATTTGAAAAACCAGCACAAATGTAAGATGGGTTACGTGAACCTGGGATTTTCATAGATTATTGTGATCCTGAATTTTGTTTGTTTTGTTTTTTTACAGTTTGAACAAGTGTGACCAAAAGGTCACTTTCTACCATCTCACATGAGTGTCAGTGCCAAGCCTGTCCTGCCTGCTTTAAACAGTGGGATTTGTCTGTTCCTCGATGTCAGCTTAGGACTCTGCTTGTCCTGCCCTCTACTCCAATCAGTGAGATCCACTAAGAAAACCTTTAGGAGAAGCTTTGTAAATCAGACTGCTCATAAAGCTTGTGATCTTTATTTTTTTTTTAAAAAAAAAATTTTTCTGGCACCTCTATCTAACTGAATGGGATTTGATATTTTAACACCCCGGTTATACTTTGTAGTTTCACTTTTATAAAATACATGTCAGATTTCCAGGTGCAAAGCTTTGTTGACATATATTCAGATTTTAAGGAAGCAATATGTGACAACAGTCAGGTTTTTACAGTGAAAATGTGATCATAGTAGTAAATACTAACAGAGTCTGTAAGATTTTAAATCTATCAGGAAACAGCTCAGCAGTCACTGTCTGACCATTTTCCTTTGTTCAGCTGCTCCATTGTCCCAATTCCATTAGAATTGTTTAAATCTTTAAAGTAATCTAAAATAACCTGATTTAAAGTGTGGTAGAACTCAGTGACGGTCGGTAATGTGGCCTCTTGATTTTTCAGCAGTTTAGATTGTCATGCATAATTCTCCATCAGTACTGTTAGAGTGAATATTGCTCTGATCATACACACCCGATAGGCTTGCGTGAACGATGGAAATCTTTGAGCACCCTCTCCACATCGCCGTGGAGCTTGCAGTCTTTGCCATCCTTCATAAAAGAAGATCTGAAGAGTTAAGTCATAAACTAACAATTAGTGATTCATTTTAATCAGATACAAACTTGTATTGTATCTAATTTTAACTCTGTTTGACGCTAGCCAGCCTCAGAGTGATTCCTTCATATGTCAGTACTCCTCACAGATTCTTGATGATTCCGTGGCCTCCTGGAAAGATAACAGCATCAAAGCTATTGACATCCAGCTTGGACAGGTCCTGCATTTGCGTCATTCCCTGACCGTGACTGAAGCGGGCTGCCTCCATCATCATGTTCCTGTGGGATGGGCAGAATTCGTCACAGAGTGCAAGCTTATAACCTATAAACGGTCACTGCACCCACCTCAAGACCCTTTGATCAGCGTGTATTAACAAGCCTACCGGTTCTCTCCAGATGCAGGCTGCTTTTTCATGTGGTCGATCACATGCATCTGCTGTTGATTTGGAGCAAACATCTGGAAGCGGGCACCATTACGGCTCAGGTGGTACATGGTGCTGAAGACAAAGTTGTGAATTACCATCTGTCCGTGTTAATTCAATCATGTTCATTTCCTGATCTCAGCAGGAGTGATACTCACTAAACCCCCTCATGGACATCAGTCCCATCCCACCAGCCGCATCCTGAGAAAACCTGAAACACATTAACTCACCAAATAACAACTACACCCACACTCATGGATCTGCTTCTTTCCACAGATTGATCTGCAACACTTACCACTGCAACATTAGTATTTCCCCAGTTGCCGTAGTCACCATGGTGCACAAAGCAGGCAGGCTGGCGAGAAAGAACAGCCAGTGTCTGTTTTGACAGCAAAGCCCTGGTTGCCAGCATGATTTAGTTTCAATCTCACTGCTTTAGAAGAAGAAGAAGAAGAAGACTTCACAGTTTGCCACCAAGCCACGTAAAGACTTTTGAAAGTCGTGGTATTGATGTCAGTGAGGCTGTCTGTATATATACTGGCAGAGTGCGGCTAAGTGACGTTACCACGTAAGCTCCATCTTCTGAGAAGAGCTGTTTCTTCTTTGCCTTGACAGACTTACTCTCCTCTACTCTTTCCTATTAATACCTTGTTTATTTATCTGATTAAGTCAACTGGCCGCAGTGACACTTCAGCTTCGGAGGGTAATGTAAACATGTAGTGCTTCAACCCAAACAGTATCTTGACCTTTTAAGACTCTTGGTGACACACATAGACGAGCAAACTTGCAGAACAGGTACTAATAAAGTTTGACGAGTTAGAGCAGCTGACAGATACTTTTGCAAAACACTCACACTGTATTATTATTTATTTTTGCATCAGGCAACAGTGAATGTGATGCCTCAGTAAGCATTGCCCCCCCCCCAGTTACTCCTTTGTCCCAATTCAATTATGGGGATTGTTTAAATCTTGTGTGTTTAGCTAGTTTAAAGTAATCTAAGGTAATCTGATTTATAAAGTGTGGCAGAACTCAACAGTCTGTAATTTAGCCTCATGATGTACGTTATTTATACAGTAGTTCAGCACTCATGGATTGAATATTGACCAAATGATGCATGCTTGATAGGCTTGCAGTCTCTGCCAGAAAGACTTTTTTTTTTTTTTTTTTTTTATACCAAATCAGGGTGGCACAGTGGTGCGGTAATTAGCATTGTACTCTTACAGCAAGAAGGTCCTGGGTTTGAATCCACCAGTCGGATGGGGCCTTTCTGTGTGGAGTTTGCATATTCTGCCTGTGCCTGCGTCTCCGGGCACTCTTGGTCCCACAGTTCAGACATGTATGTTAGGGTAACTGGTGATTCAAAATTGACTGCAGGTGCAAATGTGACTGTGAATAGTTGTTTCTGACCTGGGCGTACCCCACCTCTCACCTTATGATGGCTGGGATAGGCTCCAGCCTCAGTGCAACCCTGAAATGTATAAGTGGTTAAGGAAATGGACGGACTGAGCATTAAAAGACTTCATACTTCGGAATTCTTTGCCCGCTAAAGTCCATTAGGCTCTAAGACTCTTACTCTCTGTAATGCTATGTTGTGTCTACAGTGTCTAACGTTTACGTCTGGCTGTGTTATTTCTGGTCTCACAGTCTGAAGTCTAAATGCTGATAGATATATTCACAGATGACAAGCAAGAGGTAAAGTATGGCGTTTTCTTTATTATGACCACTTTTTTATGTATAAATGATCAATATTTACAAATTGGGAGGAAATTATGAGTTTGAGGGACAAAATGCAGAAAAAAATGGAATCAACAGAACAATAAACAACCAACTAGAATCACCACATCGGTCACAAGTTCAAGCCTCGGCTTGTGTGAGATGTTCTCGTAGGATTGTGACTCAAAATGTAAAGTTTTCACACAAATGAACTCATGCACTGGAAACACACTAAAACTGTCACATCTGGTAATCACAAAGTGCAAATAAATTTCTTTTTAAAGCAAACAAGAAATATGACATGAGCAACTTATGATACAGTGAGGTTTTTTTATTTTAAACTAAATGTCACCCTTACTGTGAAATACAAACATTTCTCCATTTCTCTGTGGCAGCCAGCTCTCCATACCCACACACACACACACACACACACACACACACACACGACAATCTGTTCTGAAACACCACAAAGACCTGGCTCACAATTTTTTTTTTAACAGTTTTCTTATTTCAAGTACAGAAGTGGACAAAGAAGACTTAACTAGTGAAAGATGAACAAAGCAAAAGCTACAAAAAAAGAAGACTGCACAGACAAATAAGGTCCATTTGATATTTTATATAAAATAAATGTTTAAAAGAATTTTGTCAGTGTATTTCTGTAATGTATTGTTAAATTAAAAAAAAAAAATCACACAATGACATGGCAAACATGTCAAATTAAAACCATAATGCAAACAAAGCTCCACTCACGCCCAATCAAGAGCAAAACAACCGCTGACAGCCCTCATTCAATACCTAATAATGATCCAGCTGTGGCTGTCCCATCAACTGCTTGTCATCAGCCATGTTGAGCACTTACAGCTGTTTAGTTTTCTTTACATGTAAGGACCAAATCCTAAAAGCCATTTACATGCAATTCACTAACAACTCCAGTGGTGAAAGTAAAATTTAGCTCCTAAATTTCTGTCACCACTAAAGAAAGCTTTCATGCACCCGAGCACTGTCATTCAAGGAGCCTGTGCACCACCTGTGCACGTGCTATGTTCATTGCGATGATTTTTTTTTTTTTTATTTCTGCAAAGATATCCATTTGATAGAAAGCGGGGCTTCAAGCCCATCAAGCTAAGTAGCTGTGCTGAGAGAGAAAGGTGTTAGCAAGGCAAGTCTGGCGGCATTAGGGTGTGTACGCGGGTGGCGGCTGAAACTGATTGGCAATGTCATAATCGGCAGGAAATGTTTCACTGCTGTCCTCCATCTCCGAGAGCAATTCTAAAGCCTGCTCTTCCTCCTCGGTGGGGTAGTGACGAAGGAGATTTGCAGCTGTGGCGAGGATGGACGCTCCACCCGCGCCTGCCACCAGGTAGAAGCTGATGGCAAAAGTGACGTATATGAGAGAGCCATGATACTTTTTGTGTTGCTGCTGTAGGGACAGGATCAGCTCCGAGGCCCAGTAGCAAAAACCTATGACTGTGGCACACTGCAGCACTGGTGGGAGAAAGAGAGAACAGTTATTGACACACAAAATTACATGCTGCCTGCCTTTTTCTAGACCAGCTGTGAGGGGGAGGGGAGAATTGAGGGATTATTACCTGTGAGAATATGCGCAAATGCATATCTGCGGGTTATTTTCAGGGCAGGGTGTTTGGGGCCAAACACGTCCAAGAGGAAAGCAGTCAGACTGCAGATGATGCCCAGGAAACAAAAGGCAGCAATTACCCTCAGCAGCAAGATGGTCTGCGGGTTCACGCAGTAATCTGGTGGAAACAGACAGACACATCACAAAGCATTACACGTGAGATACGGGATTAATTCCTGCTGCTGGTTTTAACGAGGCTTGTGTGGGGCCTCACCATCCAGAAGCTTGGGGTCAATGTAGCCCAGGACATCTGACACCCCCAGCTCTTGTCTCGAACAGGTGCCCCCGTGGACGCGGAGCCAGGCCGGTTCAGCCAGAGCCGTGCACAGCGCTGTGATGGACAGAGCCCCGGGCAGAGCCGACACCAGGCTCCGCTCCGGCTGCTTGGGCAGCGAGGTGCCCCCTCTCCTCCTCCGACCTCCAGGGATAGTAGAACCCGGCGGGGCGTACATCCTAATCCGATCTCCTTGTCCTCTGTTGTGTTGTGTTGCTTTCCCTTTATTGTCAGTGAACCTGACAGAGCCGAGTTAGTAACGAGGAAGTCAGCCGACCAACTCACAAATGTAAAACCGGCAGCCGGTAAAGCTAACGCTGGACTGATGACAGCGGTCCGGCTTCTTTGTTCACTCTGGTATCCAAGGTTTCCAAACAAAATCCGCCCATAAAACCCAGCTGCTTCATTAAAAACAGCGCAGGTATCTGACTGACGGAGGCACAATGGACAGATGGCCTTCAGGCCTGCTAGCTCTATTGTTAGCCTGAAAAGCTAACTTCTCGTAAACGCAAAATGTCGCCTAATTTTTTTTTTAAAAAAACGACTTTAACAGAGACAGATAAAACAGCCCGTCGCCTATAAAGTAATCTAGCTAACTACACTAATAACATGACCATCAATTTGGTACACAAAAACAAAGACAAAACAAAACAAAAGGCAGCTTCCGCTGGCTTCCTCGAAAATACTGACTTCCTTGTTCACGCCATTCTTCTTCTTTCGTGGCGTCGATGGCTGTAGAAATCAGTACTCCCACCTACTGGTGAGTCCTCCAAACACAGTCAAAGGTCATCATATAGTGGTCTTCTTTGTTTCATAAAACACGCTCATTTACAAAATAAATGTGCCAACGTGCATACTTAAGAAAAAATCAGAAAAAACAAAATTACAGAAGACAACAACATAGTAAAGTGTGGTACTGCACGAGGAAGTCAGGAGTGGCAGAGATGTATATGAGGCTGGTGTAGGACATGTGTGAGGACAGTGAGACAGTAGTGAGGTGTGCTGTAGGAGTGACAGATGAGGTCAAGGTTTGGATGGGATTACATCAGGCATCAGCTCTGAGCCCTTTCTTGTTTGCAGTGGTTATGGACAGGTTGACAGATGAGGTCAGGCAGGAGTCTCTGTGGACTATGATGTTTGCAGACAACACTACGATCTGTACTAAGAGTAGGGAGCAGGTGGAAGAGAGTCTGGAGAGGTGGTATGCTCAGAGAAAAGAGGAACGAAAGTCGGTTCTAGCAAAACAGAATACATGTGTGTAAATGAGAGGGAGACAGGTGTAACAATAAAACTGCAAGGATTAGAAGTACAGAAGATAAATGAGTTTAAATACCTGGGATAAACCATCCAAAGCAAAAGACAAGTGCACTAGAGAGGTGAAGAAGAGTCTGCAGGTAGGGTGGAGTGGGTGGAGATGAGTGTCAGGGGTGATTTGTAACAGAAAGATATCAGCAAGAGTGAAAGGGAAGGGTTAAGAGGTGGTAGCGAGACCCGTTATGATGTATGGTTTGGAGACAGTGGCACTGACAAAAAGACAGAAGGCCGAGCTGAAGCTGTAAGGTTTTCACTGGGAGTGACCAGAAAGGACACGATCAGGCTCAGGCTGAGCGGTTTGGAGACACAGTCAAGATGATTTGGACATGTGCAGAGGAGGGAGAGTGGATATACTGGACAAAGGATGTTGAAGATGGAGCTGCCAAGCAGGAGGAAAAGGGGAAGACCACAAAGGAGGTTCATGGATGTAGTGAAGGAGGGTTGGTGTGATAGAGGAGGATGCTGGGACAGGGTGAGACGGAGGCTGATGATCCGCTGTGGCGACCTCTAAAGGGAGCAGCCGAAAGAAGAAAAAGAAGAAGAAGTAAAATAATGAAGTGTATGAATAAATTAAATAAACACACACATTATTTTTAAGCGAGAAGCCGTAATTTAGCCGTAAGTTTTTTTTCTTGAGGAAAAAAAAAGGTAAAACTTTAACCCACAATGCAGCGCGGGCGCTAGATAAGCAAAAATGGCGGCATATACTTTACGGGTGCTGTTATGAACTTTTGTACTTCGCTCTGTGGTGCTGATCAGAGGCTGTGCAGTGCAGATACGGATTAATTTCTACCCATTTCTCTTGATGTTGACAGCTGACTGTGGTTTAGGGCCGTAGCGCTGCTGCTCTCTGCGTGTTTCGGTGCGTCAGGCCGCTTCCTGTCCCGTTCCTCGGTTAACTGTCATTGACTGCGACTCGGAAGTAATTCCCCAACTCGGCCATGAAGGAGGCTCTGTCCCTGGTTCAGAGGCTGAACGCACACCCGGACTCCCGGTGCTGGTTCGTCAGCTGGAGCCCGAACGGGGCGCTGCTGGCCTCATGTGGGGGCGACAAGGCTATCCGGATATGGGGGCGAGAAAGGCGAGCTAACCACAGCTGCTCACAGTCACGGTTACGCAACAAAAATGGCATTATTGCACCTTTACTTGGCTTTTGTTTCTCAGGTGACTCTTGGATTTGTAAGAGCGTGCTCCAGGATGGAGCACCAGCGCACCGTGAGGAAAGTGGCCTGGTCTCCCTGTGGGAATTATCTGGCCTCTGCCAGCTTTGATGCAACTACTTGCATCTGGAAAAAGAAAAATGATGACTTTGAGGTCAGATGAGATGTTTCCTGTTCAGTCTGTTATTTGGCATCTTTTAGAAATGCTGCATTTTTGCAGATTTTTTTAATTTTAACCGATTACTTTGTTGTCTTCTAGAGTTTGACTGTGCTGGAAGGACATGAAAACGAGGTCAAATGCGTGGCCTGGGCTCCTTCAGGGAATCTTCTAGCCACATGCAGCCGAGATAAGAGTGTCTGGGTTTGGGAAGGTTTGTGTCCCAACTGCAGAAGCAAAAATTGCATTGATTGATCTGTACTGCTGCCTGTTTCTAAACCTTTCCTTGTTTCCTTGTGTTTCGCAGTGGATGAAGAAGACGAGTACGAATGTGTTACAGTTGTAAACTCGCACACGCAAGATGTCAAGCATGTTGTGTGGCACCCGACCCAGGAGGTAGGTCTCATTTGGCTCCATCCACCTGAATGTTTTTCTCCATCTGCTGTTGCAGCACCAGTTACGCTGCACTCACCATGTCTTTGTACAGCTCCTGGCTTCAGCCAGCTACGACAACAACATTTGTCTTTACAAAGAAGAGGATGATGACTGGGAGTGCCGGGCCACCTTGCAGGGACACACGTCCACAGTATGGAGTTTGTGTTTTGATGCGACTGGACAGAGGCTGGCCTCGTGCAGTGATGACCGTACCGTGAGAATCTGGAAAGAGTATCCAGCTGAAAGTGGACAGGGTGAGTCATTTGTGTTTAGCAGAATTAGTTATGTCATAAATTACGATGGTCAAGTGGCTCCATAGTGTAGTGGTTTGCACTTTGGCCTAACGAGTCAAAAATCCCCAGTGTGATCCCTGGAGGAAGTGCAGATCTCTCTGGGGTTGTGTCAGGAAGGGCATCCGCATTTTAAAAACTATGCCGAATCAAATAATACCCACTGTGGGGGCCCTTGTGAATAAGGGAGCAGCCAAAAGTAGATTGTAAATCAATGGAGTAATCAAAAATATTGACAATAATACATATTTTTTCTGTTCTGTTAAAAGATTTGTCATGGAAGTGCATCTGCACTCTGTCTGGGTACCATGGACGAACGGTGTATGATGTTTCTTGGTAAGACTCTTTTTCATGTAATGTACGCTGACCTGTTTGTACCTTGTTTCAGCGGATCATTAAGATTGTCTTGTGATGATTTTTTTTTTGTTATAGCAGTTACAACTTGTTACTTTTATATAATAATGATGGAATATGGTTAAATTTGAGGAATATGTGGTGCTCTGTGTGGGAATTATGTGAAAGCAAGGTGGATTTTAATGTGCCACCAGAAATACAGTGGAGGAAATAATTATTTGATCCCCTGCTGAATTTGTAAGTTTGCTCACTTGCAAAGAAATGAACAGTCTCTAAATTGTATGGTAGATTCATTTTAATGGAGAGAGAGACATCAACCAAATATCAATATCAACCAAATATCCACTCAATGACATGCAAAGCTTGGTGAGAAGGTGACAACTGTTAGTGCAGTTATTCAGAAATGGAAGAAATATAAAATGACCATCCATCGCCTTCAGTCTGGAGCTCCATGCAGGATCTTGCCTCAGTGAGGATGAGGATGAGGATGATCATAAGAAAAGTGGATCAGTACAAAACTACACAGAAGGTGCTTGCTAATGATCTGAAGGCAGTTGGGACCATAGTCACCAAGGACACCATTGGTAACACCACACTGTAATGGATCAAAATCTTGCAGCACTTTTTCTTTTTCCTCTGGATTTTTGGATGATACTGTCACTCTCCTCCACTAACCCCATGTCTTTGGACTGTGGGAGGAAACTGGACTACCAGCAGACACGGGGAGAACATGCGAACTCCACACAGAAAGGCCCCGGCCGAGGTGGACTGTAACCTAGGACCTTCTTGCTGTGAGGCAACAGTGCTAACCACCACACTGTGCTACCAGCACGGTTAATTGTTGATTCTAAATTGCTGATAGATGTGTGTGAATGGTTGTGTCTTTCTGTGTTAGCCCTGTGACAGGCTGGTGACCTATCTGGGGTGTACCCTACCTCTCGCCCTGACAGCTGGGAAAGGCTCCAGCCCTGAAAAGGATAAGTGGAAGAAAATGGATGGATTCTCTTTCCATTAAAATAAAACTACAATAAAAATTAGATTGCCCATTTCTTTGTGAGCAAACTTAGAAATTCAGCAGGGGATCAAATAATTATTTCCCCCAATGTACCAAAGCAGTGCGGTCTCCACAGATGTGCACGCATCATTAAGATCTCACAACCTAAATGTTTATCCAGGTGTCGGCTGACTGGTGTGTTGGCAACTGCCTGCGGTGACGATGCAGTGCGTGTTTTCAAGGATGATGACACGACCAATCCGGACGAGCCGGTGTTTTCACTGGCTGCTCAGGTGAACAAAGCTCACAGCCAAGATGTAAACTGTGTGTCATGGCACCCAAAGGAGCCGGGACTCCTGGCTTCATGCAGCGATAATGGAGAGATCGCCATTTGGAGGTTCCAAGAAGACAAGTGAATATAACTGGTGCGCCTAGTTTAGAGTTACACTGGGAACTTTATGCTGTTGAGGGTGTTGCGTTCACCACAGGTCATTATTTTCTAGCTAATCTGACAGCCTGTCAGGATTCTGCTTGACATCAGCTCTCATCTGTTTCCATGCTGAGATTACTGCTTCATGTGCTTTTTGAGTAGCACTGCGACTGAGAATAGAACTAACATGTTTAACTATTAAACAGATTGAACATTGTGTCTTCTCCTTTTTATTGCGAAACAACTTTTGACATCACATCACAGTAAAACACTTCAACCAGTCCAAGGATTAAATTTCATAATAAAACAATCTGAATCCAAAATATAACCGGACAGTTTTCGGTTGTGTTTAAACACCCCATCTGGTTTATGACTGCAGGTTTCATACAGCACACCTGTTTGACAAGTTGTTCCTTAATCCACAATAGTAGATTAACAGAAGTACCAAGTGTTAAACTTCTTCCACTGAACACCCAGACTGGGGCTTGGGTAGCCATGTATCTGTACTACATGTGGGCTTATATTAATGTCAAACCGATCCTGTACCCTATATTCCTGGACTCATATCATTCAGGGGACTTTACTGACAAATAACAGAATACAATGAAACAAATTATTTTCACAAGAGCAGAGATGATAATGACAGACTCACAGTCAAAGTAAAGAAATGTGAATCCGGTTGGATATCTACAGCAAAAATTAAAAAAAATTTAATGATCCCGATCTATCGGAGAAATGCCGGAGAACGCAGTAATCACGTCACTGATTAGTCTGAATCACTGTCTCCATCACTATCAGCCTCCTTCACATCCACGCTGAACTTGTACTCCTGGTCACAGCCCATGTACGCGTCGCTCATGAAGTACAGGGTGTAGTTGTGGATGCCCATCGCCGGGGCAACAAAGTCCAGCTTGACCTGCAGTGGAGGAACATAAACTAAGTGAGGCACCCGGTGGTTTAAAGAACATTTCTGGTTATAACAGGTGACTCACTGACCTTTGCTTTCTGCTGAAGAGTCAACCGCTTGATAGAGATGAGGCTGTTAGACTTGGGGTCTCCGATCACCACCCACCAGCCCTCCTCACGTTTCTATAATGGTGAAAAATATTTCCACAACTTTCGGTCATTACATGAAAATTAAAGAAGCTATATATACACACTATGGAGACACCTGAAAAGAACTTACCTGGGGGAAGAGCGGTGCAATGACAGGACCGGTTACCTCCTCCTCTCTCTCCAGCTGAACCTGAACCAGAACCGGACTGCCACTGTGAATAAATACAGAAAGAGATCAGTTTTCAATCCACCTGTGAAATTTTGAAATCCCCCCCAACCCCCCTGCTGACAGACTGCACACACACCTCTTGACATTGTCCTTTTCCGCCACTTCATATGACAGCTCAATGTTGGGGTAGCGGTTACAGAAGCGAGCCACATCGGCCATCTGGGCATCCGAGAGCTGCAGCAGCGCAGTTCTGTCTTCATCCTCCATTTCCATTATGTCAAAGATACTCTCTACTCCCTTATGAAAACAGCAAAGGAAACATGGTCACTTTCAATCTGCACGAGATTCGTGTACAATAAAGTGCCAGTCAAGACAATGTCATTTTACCTTGTCGGTGCAGCGCTTGATGTGTTCTGAGGTGAAGAATGGCAGCTGTTTGAGGTACGAATCCTTGGACCACATGGCCTGAGTCACCATCTGAGCCAGCTCCATAGCAGCCAGCGCAGGACTCAGCCAGCCGTTACTGGACAGCACATCGACACAAGCCTGAATCAGTCGGATAGCCTAAAAAAACAAAAAAACAACCAGAAACATCTATTAAATATACATTAATAAAATCCAGAAACACAACTATTAGGCTTATAAAAAATTCTGAACCTTGCTGAGGATCTCCTCGGTGTCTGACTGGAGCTCAGCACTCAGCTGCATCCTGGAGAGATGGGCCTGCAGCAGCAGGTTAGTCTTCACGTGGGGGTCATTGAACTTAGGGTTATTCAGCTTGTGGGGCACTTTCTGTGCAAGCTGAAATTCAAAAATACATAAAAATGTGTTACTTCATCTTGCTGTTTTCTTGCAGACATGTTAATGCTGTTCTCTTTGAGTCTTGTTAGTTTGTTTACCTGTCGGAGAAGTGCATCCTCGTGGTGTCTAATGGGAATGTTCTTATACTCAGCAGCGTTGGAGATGATCTCAATTAAGCCGCGGATCTTTGTCTTGGCGTTCAGGGACATGCTGAACAGCTCTGTACACCACAAGAGCAAAGCAGCACAGTGAGGTTTGAATTAAACACATAGATGAAGGATCTACGACACAAACATTAAAAGCAGAGAAGAGCTGGCACAAACCGATGGTGGTGTAGTTGATGTAATAGTAGGCAGCAATCATGCCCAAATTGAGCGGTGCCACATCCATCTCATCTTCAATGCTGATGCATTTGGACTGCTCCAGGTCGTGTAATGTGTTCTCCACCAGCTCAGACAGGTGGTCGGACAGGTGGCGATGTGACATGCCTGACAGGACGACAGAAACCACACCACATAAATGCTCAACATCTGCAAATTGTTCCCAGCATCCTAAGTACAGTCTGTTCTCCTCTTTAAAGGATGGCACTCACCTTGCAGGTTGTAGTAGTTGGGGTTCTGGGTCATACGGCGGTAGAGGAATGTCCATGTCAGGTAGTCCACGGCATCCTGCTTGTTCTCTATTGTTTTGGTGACGATCTCGGCATTGAAGTGGTCATGGAGACAGTGATCCAAGTGAGACTCCACTGGCAGTGGCTCGTACAGGAATTTCTTGAAGAAATCCTATCAAGAAAAAAAACCCCCAAAGAAACAGTTTGTTTTGTTGACTATTTTCAACAAGACAAAAGCAACAGATGTATTTTTACCTTCTTAGAGCCCTGACACATGATTACACAGCGCCCCTCATCATCCAGCATGGGTCTGTTTGCCTTGCCCACCATCTGGAGGACATCATATATGGGATAGTCCACATATCTGATAGAAGAAAACATGAAGTAAATATCACCAGCAGAATACATATTAAGTACACACCTTTAAAAAAAAAAAACAAACAATATAAACAGTGGATGCCTTACGCATGAATTTTGCCATTGTAGTACTGGGTGTCCATGACAATGACGAGGTGTGCTGAGATGTTGATGCCCCAGCACAGTGAGCGAGAGGACACCACAACCTGAACGGCACCTGCCAAAGGAGAACACCACAAGAAAAGGAAAAAAGAACTTTAAATTTTTATTTTTTTCTGTTTTAAACCACCTACCTATCAACACAAAGTGCAACAGAAGTGAGTCATACCTGAGTTGAAGAGCTGTTCCACTATTTTGCGTTCAGTTGCAGAGAGGCCCTCATGCAAGTATCCCACGCCGTTGGCCAGAGTCTCTTTCAGAGTCGAATCGTTTATTTTCTCCAGGAATGGAGCCAGGTCTTTCTCACTGCAATGCAAGAACCTGCAGAGACAGACATTTACTCTTTGACCACAGCGTGAAGCTGGAACACTAGCATCATTTCCGTGTATCAGTCTGTTCCTTAATCTACAAAATGTGAATCTCGCTGTGGTGACTGACCTCTGAGGAACCACGTCAGCAGCACAGAAAGTGAGGATGTCGATGGCTGTGAGGCGAGTCTGCCTGCGGGATGGGACGAAGACCACGGCTGGCTTGGAGGGAGAGTGCTTCATGATGGCATGATAAACCGGCTTCGCCATGGACAGCAGACGAGTCTGAGTGTGACTCACATTGAAACCCTTGTGAAACAAGAAAAGGTTGACAGCAAATCAGAAACCTGACAGGAAGTCATGCTTTCTTGGCTCTCAGCACTGTTCCACTTAAGGAATAAATTTCTATTTTTGTTGATGTGACCTGCTGTTTACAGACCTGGATGTGGAGCTCCAGAGGTACGGGTCTGACATTGGGGTGGAAATTGAATGTGGCTGTGGTGCTGCAACCCAGCCAGTGGGCCACATCTTTGGCGTTGGACAAAGATGAGCTGAGAGCCACAATACGAATGGGACGCTCAATCTGAGAGGAGATGTATCTCATCCTGGAGCAGATGACCTCCAACACAGGCTAATGAAAAGAAACAAAGGCTATTAATACACTGCACGGTTTGCACAGCAGCATTACATGGAGAAAAAACAATTGCTGAAAAGCAGGTGCAAGCAAGACTGTGTTCTTACTCCATTTTCTCCTCCGATAAGGTGCGTCTCATCCACAATGAAAAGGCTGACGTTCTGGACGTTCTTCCTCTGCTTCCAGCGACGAGACAGGATGTCCCATTTATCAGGGGTACTGATAATGATGTCACCTTTTCCCAGGAGCTTCAGATCTGTGCTCGTCTCTCCTGTCAGCAGCACCACCTTCTTGTTCAGGATGTCCTGGAACTTCTGGTGCCAGTCAATAAACACCTGAGAGACAGGGATAACAATACTCATGACAGGTATACAGAAATGTTTAGATCTGATTCAATTATAGTGGAATGAATACAATGCTAGTTTTGATAAGCACACTTCTAACTTCTATTTAATTCAGACCTGTTCAGCCAGTGCTTCCATTGGGGTGATGTAGACACAGCGACCTTCTGCATTGTGCAGCAGCATTCTCAGAATGGCAAACTCAGCACAGATGGTCTTTCCACTGCCGGTGGGAGCGCCCACAAACACGTTATCATCACTGTTGTACACGGCATTGAAGACTGTGGGAATTAAAGTAAAACAACTGAGTGAAGAAAATTTTGTGAAAACCTGAGCAATGTTAACTAAAAGTGGAAAACTCCATGGGGAAGGCATCTTTTAAATGATGATGGAACTGTATTAAGGAGTGCAGTGTGTAGCCCGTACCTTGTGTCTGAATAGGGTTGAAGAAGGGGAACTTGTTCTGGTAGAGAGCCTCAAAGGCGGAGTTCCTGAGGGCAGTGACAGGCAGAGGCTGCAGGTCCAGCAGCTCAGTGGGTGGGGGGTACTTCTCTGGTAGGATAAGGTGACGGAAGGATACTGGGAGCTGAGTCTCACAGGCTAGGGGAAAACAAACAAACATCAAACACAACAGTTACTTAAAATGCTTCCATGATTATGTGTATCCGTAACACACTTTAATCAAAATACTTACAGAGCCAGCGGTCTGAGACCACACGAATGAAGTACTGTGGTGGAAGAGGCTCGAACACTGGAACAAAGAAAGTCACAAGGTGCTCGTCCTGGGCGTACTTGGCTTTGAGGAGGAAGTATTCGTGGTGGAGGATGACCTCACTGTCCACGTCCTCAACCAGGATCCAGAAAGCCTCAGATGATCCATGAATCTAAACAGGAAAATGAAAGTATGTCAGGAGTACAAGAAAAAGAAAGTTCAGTGTCTTCTTTAGGCTGATAATTTTTTCTGGGAGTAGGGGTGAAGTCAACATACTGGAACCAAAACCCTGATTACCCCCTAAGACAATGATAGGGGGAGTAACTGTCTGATTAGCAGCACATTAAGGATCTAACTACTGACCTTGTCATCCCACTGGAAATCAGGTGTGACGGTGAGCTCTACTTTGAGTGTGGAGCGAGTGATGGGCTGCACATGGACAGCCAAGTCCAGTTTGGGGAACTGGTGGACATACTTGTGAATGGTCTTCCCCATCTTTGGCATTCGGATCAGTTCACCTAGAAATGTGCAAGAGGTTTTTAATTACTCTCTAGGCTAAGGAGGAAATTCAGAGACCATAGGGCAGTAGAAGGAAACTCACCGATCTCATTGTGGTTGAGGTCGTAGAGTCGCTCAAATGGGAAGTTTTTCTTCTCGATCTTCTTAATCACTTCCTCTGGTAGCTTCTTGAACTGACGCAGAGGAGACATTGACTGCCACCTGTGCAGAATACAGATTATCAGTTGCCTGCTGCCTTGACCAAGCAAAGCCAGTGTTAATCTAAGAGTGAAGAAATGACTTACATTCTCTTGTCAATCATCTTGCAGAGATTCAAGGTCTTGTCTGTGAGCTGAGCCCAGCCTCTGTTTAGCACAATCTCAAATATGGCTCGCATTAACCGCCCAGCACTCTGCAGGAATAAAAATAATACAATAAACTATAACTTAAGCTATAGTTTTCCATTTACAGAAAACCAAAATCGACTGCACACAAGGAAATTTCTATGAATTACATCAAGTTAGGGGCTTTTCCTTCAAGGTAAAATTAAACAACTATGTAAAAAAAGATTTAAGAAAACATACAAAAACAAATCAATAATGCAAGTACAATTTTCTGTACCTGTGTAACATACACCATGTCGGCCATGAGAGCAAAACCTTCGAGCTTCAGTTGAGAGATATATGCCTGGAGCAGCACGTTGATCTGAAATGAGAACACAGTAAGTGCAGGAAGAACTATTTACCAAAATTTACAAATCATTCCAAATGACAAGTAATCTTTCCCTTAAAAAAAGACACACTGAGCCTTTATCTGGAAACTGAAATAAACTATCACTAGTTGTGTTTACCTTCGCACTGGGTTCCTCAATGCTTTCTTTCACAGGGATAGGAACTCTTTCCAGTAGCTTCTGAAGCTCCAGTTTCTCCTCCTAAAAGATAAAGCTGTACGTTACTTTCCAATTGTTTGTTTAAGATTATATTTAAACCATCCTGCCTGTGTGGGGTCAGCATACCTCTCTCACTGTGATGTTCCTGAACTCGGAGGAAAGTGAAAACACTCGGAAGAGTTCGATCTCACTGAGAGTGGGTTTCAGCAGCTGGTTGTAGGTTTGAATTGAGTCATGGGTAATGTAGAAGTGACTGGCAATGCGTCCCAGGTCTGTAACCTTTGAGTGAAAAGGCAAAAAAAATTTTTAAAAGTTAAGCTTCTAATCAGTACATCCACTCTCAATGAAATTAAAGAATACGATAGTTAGCTGAGACGTGGATACCTGAAAGGCGCCGGTCCTCTTGTCATATTTGACGAGGCTGTTCTTGTCCAGGATGCTGGCTGCTGTGTGCACCAAGTCCATCCTACGCCTCTCCAGCAGGGGGTCTGAACTCCGGTCGTCATGAGAAACACCATACAGGGTAGGGTTGCGAAGCATGCGCACATACAGGTAGGTGTAGCCAAGCCAGTTCACAGCATCCTGACGATAATTTAAAGATATTCAATTAAAATTTAACAGGAATGGGAAATTCAATCCTTCTACCTTTAATAGTGGCGTGTACATTTGGGTCACTAACCTTTACAGTCTGCACATTTCCCAGTACTATCTCTGCATTGAGCATGTCAGACAGCTTTCCCACCATCTGACTCTCAATGGGCAGCTGCTGATTTAGCAGGGACAGATAATACTGCAGCTCTCCGTGAGACGTGATCAGAATTCCCTCTCCTTTAGTGTCATATTGAGGACGGCCAGCTCGACCAAGCATCTGCAATCAAACACATAAATACAGTTAGTGAAGCTACCATTTACAGCAGACAACCCAGTTTAGTAACAATCAAGGATGGACTGACCTGTAAAATATCCAGGGCACCCAGTTCAGTCCATCTGCCTTTCTCTGGGCTGTACACTTGGGTTCCTTTGATAATGACAGTATGTGCTGGCAGATTGACACCCCAAGCCAAAGTAGCCGTAGACACCAGAACCTGGATGTGTCGATCAGCAAACAAATCCTCCACTAGCGTACGGTCGACTCTGGTCATACCAGCGTGGTGAATTGCAAAGCCGTAAGGGAGCAAATCCTTCAGCTCCAGGTTCTGCATAAGGAAGTTAAATTTAGCACTTGGTTCAAGGATTTAACACACAGTTTTTAAAAAATGTTTCAGGTTAATGACATTAGCTCACCTTGCACTGCTCTGCCTCAGTTCTCAACACTTCAGTAGAGGCAGAACCCTCTCTGAGGAAAAGACCCAGAGTGTCCTTCTCTAGGCACATGTCCCTTATGGCCCTGGCAGTCTTTCCTGTCTCCTTCCTGGAATGGACGAACACTAGCACCTGTTGGGGAAAAATTAATGCTTTCAGATTTGGCAACACACGGTTGTAGGTGTCGGAGAGCAATAACACTGACGTTATGAGTTACATTCTAAACTGCGTCCGCCTTTTAAAATGGCATCTGAAGATGAAAACCTGTCCCAGACCATAGTGTCAGCACCATTTCTGAAACAATCCAAGTTAGTACTAAAATACCTGGAAAAACATATGAATATACACACTGGGCAGGCTTGTACTGGTGCAAACCAGTAGCAAAGTAAAACACTGCAAAGAAAGAACAGTAAAAGCAAGGTAATAGCTGCAGGCTCCAAAACTGAAGGTCTCTGTATGCAGATAAGGGTGACAGGAGGCTCAGGTTTAGACAAGCCTTGGCTGGCCTGCCATAGGAGCCACAGAGGAGGGTGACAGAGGGCAGAAACTTGCAGGGTTATCTATGGAAGCCTGGACATTTACTTCCTCTAGATATTTTTTTTGAACAACGGCTCTTTCCCAGTTTGGAAGAACAAGTTAAACGGGACTCGCCTGGTTCTTTCCAGCATGCTCCATTATTTTTTCATAGACAATCTCATTCATGATCTGGAAACGCTTGATGGCCTTCTTCTCTGTGATTCCAACATAAGTCTGCTCCAGGGGCACGGGACGGAAACTACAGAGAAAAACAGCACAGTGATCACACAAGATTATTCAAAAATGGCAAACAAGAACAGACAAACAGCTGTTTCCTGAAAACATGATAAAAACACAATTATTCTTGTGTTAGTTTCTGGTCAAATAGCACACCTGTTGTCAAAGTAGAAGAGACCTTTGGCAGGATCGACACGCAGACAGGTAGCCACATCTTCATAATTTGGCAGTGTGGCGCTGAGGCCCAGCAGACGCACATCCTCCTGGGTCAGCTCCACATTGCGGATGGTCCTCGCCACCAGAGATTCCAGCACAGGCCCACGGTCATCGTGCAGCAGATGGATTTCATCCTGAACACAACATTTAATTAGCCGTTATTATATGTCAAGTCATTTGGCACATTTGCTCTTTTTAATGACAAAACTCTTCAACACATTCTCAACACTTACTATGATAATGAGGCGCACTAGCTGGGTGTAGGTACGTTCTCCACCTTTACGAGTGATGATGTCCCATTTCTCCGGGGTGCAGACAATGATTTGAGTGGCGTTGATCTCCTCTTTACAGAGCTGGTGGTCTCCCGTCAGCTCGGACACTGTGATGCCATAACTTGCCAAACGCTGGGAAAAGAAGGAAAAAACTTTTACTTACAGATTTGTGCTCCCTCATGATTGTAAAGTATGTAAACAAAGCTGTGCAGGAGAGACGAGACTCACCTTACTAAAACTTCCCACCATCTCCTGTACTAGTGAGCGCATGGGTGCTATGTAGATGATTTTGAAGTCATCCAAATTAATTGTTCCATCCAGGTTTATGTGCTTTCCAATTTCTCTCAGCATTGCCATCAGGGCAACGTTGGTCTTACCAGCTCCCTGTGTGCACAACAAACAAGATCATAAAGAGAAAGTGCACTTGGGGAAAACTGTCAGAAACGCTTCTGGCTTTAACAAAGTTTGCTCACCGTTGGTGCACACACTAGCAGGTTTTCATCTGTCTCCATGGTGGTTTTGAACAGCTTGCTCTGAATGCGATTTAAGGTTTTGAAACCTTCAAATCCAGCCTGGGCGTACTTGGGCAACTTCTCAATGGCAACAAGCACCTGATGACACAATAATAGTGCTGAGTGTAGGACCTGAACACATTTACATTATGATTATTACTGAATATTTTTCCATAATGACACAAAACCAACAAACCTCATCATCAGAAAAGGGTTTAGGTTTGAGGGCAGGTACGTGGACTTCTTCGTAGCCTTTGCGCTGTTTGCGAAAAGAGCCGTCCGGCAGCTGGCAGCGCTTGTTGGCCATGAAATGGCTCCCCTGACTGAAAGTCAGGTCATCAAAGTCTAGCAACTGTCGAGGGGCCACTGACTGTTGGATAGAAAGGATGAAGACTTTAGTGCCCACAAATATATTTTTCAATTTCCCTATGCAGTTTAGAACTGTAAAAGAAAACTGACAAGTAGTCTGACAGTCTGATTTGTAGTTAATATATTAACCGTGTTACATACCTCTCCATGATCAATGTCCATTGCTTCCAAGTCGTCAACACGAGACTTTCTCACCCTTTCCCTGCGAGATCGCTCTTCCTAAAGGACACAAATTTTTTTTTAAATAACATGATACACTAAACCTCAAGAGTTCACATAATCTCACACACAAGACTTCTTACTCGAATAATATCCTCCTTCTCCGTCTCTTGCAGCTGGTAGAGAATCTTTGACAGCTCCTGATCAGATTCCATCTTTCCTATGATCCGCTCCTTTTCCGCCTCACTCTGAGCACTCGCCAGCATGGTACAATACTGAACTATGTACCAAGGGGGAAGAGATTGAAATCACTACCTTCTCAAGGGCATTAAACCTGTAATGGTTTCACTCTACAAGGCAGACTTACTCATGCGACGATGCTGACGCAAGATTTTAATGAAATCAAAGGTGTTGAAGCCAAGCAGCAACACCAGCTGGTTCTCACATTCTCTGTCATCGCTGGCAGTCTGTGAAATAACAGATGAGGGATGTCAAGGAGTCTGACAAATACATACTTATCTGTTCAAAACAAACACAACAACACAGGCGACATAACAAACATACCTTGAGGATTTCTAAGACCTCATCTGCCTTTTTTTGTGAGACAATGGCGTCATCGTAGAACCGGCTGAGCTGACGTTGGAGCCAAAAAGCATCGATGTCTCGAGGATGTAAATCTTTTTTCTTCACTGTCATCACATCGCCTGTGCCACCGAGCTAAGTGAAAGGTAATTTATTAGTCACTGTCTTGCGTAGCTGCAATAATTCACAAAGATGATACTGGAAAATGGGCTTAATGCCGTAATGCTGTAAATGGAAACTTACATTAGCTGAAAGAGTAGAATCCAAAGCTGCCTCCACCCCTTCACTGTCTTCATCGGAGTGTTCATCTCGTACCTCACCGTACGGGTCTTCATCAACTTCCTATATATCAAGACAAGAAAAGTCAGTGACACAATCTCATCAGTCAATGTGTTCAGCTACAAATCTTAAGTGCTGCAAACTTCACCTCCTCGTCAGATTCAAACTGAACATTGACACCGTATGTCTCATCAATGTTATCATCTGTGGATAGAAGATATAAGAAAAAATGAATATTTTTAGGAAAAATCTGATGGCTACTGTATGTTTTTTCATTCCACAGTTACTTTGAATGTGCTTACCCATATTCTGTAAGTCCTTGTCACCCCCATAGTCTGTGATCTTTTTGCCCAGATTGACTAACACGTGGTAACGCGTGTCATCAGCAGGTCCAAGGAGCTGCTCTACTTCCCGTCGCCTCTCTTTGTCCCTCATTTTGTCATTCTTGAGTACTGCCAGAACTTCATCAGCTGCTCCACAGAGAATATCACGCGGCTGTAAAAACATAACGAGATAATGAGTGAAATGTCACACCATGGGGGGGCTGGAGACCAATCCCAGCTGTCATAGGGCAAGAGGCAGGGTACACCCTGGACAGGTCGCAAATGATAAGCGGAAGAGAATGGATCAGACATCTGGATCACACCAGATGTGACAGAAACAGAAGCTGGATATTGAAAAAAAGCAGTTGTTGTGACATTCACTGACCTGATCGCCCAAAGCGGCATGGATGAAGCTCAGTAACACTTCATATGTTTCTCTGGTTTCTTTGGTTTTTGGTTTGTACACAATGCCCACCATCTCATCAATGCCTTCAGACAGAAGGGTGAAGCCCTTCATTTTGTTGATGTCGTGCCTGTCCTCATCTCTTTTTCTTCTCCTGTTTAAAGAGGAAACAAAAAAAAAAAAAAAAGAGGATTAACATAAACAGATCATATGTTAAATGTAGAGCCGTGTGTGGCCATTTGAGTGGCAAACACCTTCCAAAGCGCATCACAGGTTTTTGCTTTTCTCTTTTTTCTGAGAATAACCTTGATACATAAAACCTGACAGCGAATTCATCAAAATATTTTTTCAAATTTTTATTTTCAGTTTTTCAAAATTCATTATTGCCATGTGTGTGTCATTTTTTATAATACTGAATTTATTTAGCTTCTTTTTTAAACCTACCAGCAAGGTGTTTACCAGCCAAAAAATGCCAGCTGTATTTGAAAATAATTATTACATTGTTAAATTTCCCACACTTTATCATATGATGTAAATGAAAATGGATACAAAGATAAAATTAAAAGTAACAAAAGTTAATTATGGTAGTCTATGGTGGAAAAAAAATGAAAACGTGAATATCCACATAAACTCACTGGCCACTTTATTAGTTTCACCTTGCTAACACCAGGTTGAACCCCCTTTTGCCTTCAAAACTGTCTTAATTCTTCATGGCACAGATTCAACAAGGTGCTGGAAACATCCTGCAGATTTGTCAGCTGCACATCCATGATGAGAATCTCCTGTTCTACCACATCCCAAAGGTGCTCTATTGGTTTGAGAACTGGTGACTATAGAGGCTATTTGAGTACAGTGAACTCATTGCCATCTTTAGGAAACCAGTTTGAGATAATCTGACCTTTGAGACACGTCATTTTATCCTGCTGGAAGCAGCCATCAGAAAATGGGCACACTGTGGTCATAAAGGGATGTTTAAACAACATTCAGTTGGCACTAAGGAGTCCAAAGTGTACCAGGAAAATATTACCCACACCATGACACCACCAGCAGTCTGAACCATTGACAAAAGGCAGGATGGATTCATGCTTTCCATGCCAAATTGTGACTATCATCCAAATGTCACAGCAGAAACCAAGACTTTTACCTTTCTATCTACTTAAAGGTTTAAATAGTGTGCATTCAGTGATGCTCTTCTGGATACCTTGATTATAACAAATGGTTATTTGAGTTAATGTTGCCTTCCTATCACCTCAAAGCAGTCTGGCTATTATCCTCTGACTTCCGGCATCAACAAGGCATTATCACCTAGAGAACTGCTGCTCACTGGATATTTTCTCTCTTTCAGACCATTCTCTGTAAACCCTAGAGATGGTTGTGTGGGAAAATCCCAGGAGATCAGCAGTTTCTGAAGTACTCAGACCAACCAGTCTGGCACCAACAACCACGCCACGTTCAAAGTCACTTAAAACATCTTTCCTCCTCATTCTGATGCACAGTTTGAACTTCAGCAGGTCATCTTGATCATGTCTACATGCATAAATCCACTGGGTTGCTGCCATGTGACTGGCTTATTACACATCTGCATTCATGACAAGCTGAACAGGAAAACCTAACAAAGTGGCCGGTGAGCATATGCGGTACAAATTGTTTGTTTTAACTCGACACGGACAGCAGATGTAGTTGGCTGCACTGACTTTTCTCGTCTCTCCTCCAGCCTCTGAGGTTTGGTCCTCTGGGCCTTGTCACCCATCTTGGTCCCCTCAAGCTTCCCGACCAAGGACAGCACCTCTCCGGTGGGCTCATCTCTCCGGGTGCGGTCGATCAGAGAGCGATCGGCTTGTAGCACCAAGTTTGAGTTCTAACAGTTCAACACAAACACAGCGTGACAACAAGTCCGTACATCAGTGCAGCAGGCTAAGCTGGATGCTAATTAGCAGGAGGGCTGGTTAAACAAGGAGAAATATGAATTAAACACAGTAAACATAAAGCAAGCTTCCCCTGTAATTTAACAGAATATTAACCACTTGCCTCTGCAAACGTTTTGCTTTTGTTTTTCTCTCTAAACACACTCACCGCTTTGTACTCGTACTGCAAGCTTCTAGCAGTAACATCCGCCATGGCGCTGGTTTTCCTTCAGGTTTTAGCGCACTTTGTGAAACGGCTCGCTGATTGTAAATATCCACAGAGTCGACCTCACTCTGCCTGCTTAAAGAAACGCTGTAAACATCGGTGCAGGGATTATACTCGTAACATGAGACAGTTTGCGAAATGTCCGAGTTTCACAGAAGAAAAATGCGCTTCCCATACGTTACAATAGCGACGCTAACACGAGCGCACAACAAGCCGCACTTTCCTCTTCCGCTGTCAAAGGTTGGAGCAGCAACAGCGAGGAAAAGAAGCAGCGACCCCTACAGGTTGGGTTAATTTTATGTCAATATTTTATTGTTATATAAATGCAGTCATGTTTATGTATTATATTGCTATGATGCTTACATAATGTAAAATCTGAATGATTTCATAGGAACAACAAAACTCCTATAGCTCTGTCTCTTCAGTATTCACACATGTTATGACAGCAGCTATATAGTGTTAATACTACTACTACTCATAATGCCACTACCACTATCACTACTAAAACTACTAGCGATTATTATTACTATTATTATTATTATTACTGTTACTGTCTATCAAATAAAGTATTCTGATGTATCATAGTAGACACTTGTACCATACACAGATCAGGTATAACACTATGACCACCTGCCTAATATTGTGTTGGTTCCCTTTTGCTGACAAAACAGCACTGACCCGTCGAGGCATGGACTCCACTAGACCCCTGAAGGTGTGCTGTGGTATCTGCACCAAGATGCTAACAGCAGATCCTATGAGTCCTGTAAGTTGTGAGGTGGGGCCTCCATGGATTGGACTTGTTTGTCCAGCACATCCCGCAAATGCTTGATTGGATTGAGATCTGGGGGATTTGGAGCCCAAGTCAACACCTTAAACTCGCTGTGCTCCTCAAACCATTCCTGAACCATTTTTGCTTTGTGACAGGGGGCACTATCCTGCTGAAAGAGGCTACAGCCATCAGGGAATGTCATTTCCATGAAAGGGTGTGCATGGTCTGTAGCAATGCTCAGGTAGGCAGTATGTGTCAAAGTAGCATTCACATGAATGGCAGGACCCAAGGTTTCCCAGCAGAACATTACCCAAAACATCACCCCGCCTCCACTGGCTTGTCTTCTTCTCACAGTGCATCCTGGTGTTCCCCAGGTAACCAGCACACATGTATCTGGCCATCCACATGATGTAAAAGTGCCATTGCCATTGCTCCATGGTCCAGTTCTGATACTGGCACTAAAGTATAAGAATCAGTAAAAAAAAAAACAAAAAAAAAAACAACATATTTGTTTTTGGGGGGTGAGGGGGGAAAATATGTGAAAATTCACTTTTTACCCTTATGGGGGACCCTGTGGGGCACCCTGATATTCAATCAGAATACCAAGCTTAACTTTTCCTCTCTGACCCACTCAACGGTTTTTGTGCAATTTCCAGGCAGTGCAGAGTGTATCACGCGGAGCACACAACGACAACAAATGACATTTGTCCTTTGGACCTCCAGTCCAGAGGACTAAAAAAATCACTGGCCAAATCTTTATTTTAAATACTGTTCTCAGTATAAATCCAGAATTGGTGCATCTCTATTCGTATGAGCTACGCTGTATTTCACTTTCATCTTGGTAGCTACTCTCAGTTGCTCCCTCATTCACAACGGATCACCACAACGGGTAGCTCCATGTCAGATTTTCATGCCAGATGCCCTTCCTGACACCCCTCCTGGTCTCAAACCAGGGACCTTTCACATTTACTCATGTAGAAAAAATTTTATGCATCCATAAAGCAACATGTTGTAGTTAGGCACAACTGTGAAAGCGGAAGATAGCATTGATAAATGCATAACATAGCCAAACAAATATACTTGGATAAACAAATCACAACTCTCTATCCACGGCTACAAAATACAAAGTGGAAAAATCTGTAAACAATACCTTAAAATTGGGTTTTACATCATTTTACATAGTAAAAATCAAAGCAGTCGAGGTTGATGTTTTCTGTTCAGCTGTAATATGGGTTGAGTCAGTTGCCCACACTTGCATTTGGTAGTAACAGGTTTCTAAGCATTGTACAGCTTTTTTTCCTTATACTTTTTAATCCTTTCCATCACTTTGCCAGATTGAATATGTTGTACCAGCTGTATTCTTTACCAAAACAAAACAAAACAAAACAAAACAAAACAAAACAAAACAAAACAAAACAAAACAAAACAAAACAAAACAAAACAAAACAAAACAAAACAAAACAAAACAAAACAAAACAAAACAAAACAAAACAAAACAAAACAAAACAAAACTCAAGATATAAAAGGTGTAGAGAGATAATAAGTAAATAAAAAGGCACACAGCTCTTTGACTTCCATGTGGTCAGAGTACACTTTGGTGACAGCCAGCTGCACCTTTGACAGCTTTAGGTCTACATACCAACAACAGAGGAACATACCCACTCCTCTGACAGACTGGAACAGCCAGGAATCAGTTATAATTGCAAATCTCTTTTATTGATTCTTCTCGGCACAGCAGACAGCCGTCTGCAGCGAAACAATACATCGGCTGCACAAAGAGATGCTGCGAGATGAAGCTTCCCAGCAGAACACTGCTAAACTGCAGGGACCAGAGAAGGTGATACAGGTCTCCATTTTCTTCCTATATATGAAAACAAGGAGAAAAAAAAAATCTCTTACACAACCTCATCAATAAATGTGTTCAGCTGCAAATCTCAAGAGATACAAATCTCACCACCTCATCAGATTCAGTCTGAATACTGACTCACTGCATCTCATCAGTGCTGCCATCTGTGGATAGAAGATAAATTGTATGAATATTTTTTTTAGGGAAACCTGATGGTTACGGTTCATTTTTCATTCCACAGTTACTTTGAATGTGCTTACCCATGTTCTGTAAGTCCTCATTCCCCCGTAGTCTGTGATCTTTTTGCCCAGACTAATGTGTGGTAGCACGTGTCATCAGCAGGCCCAAGAGGCTGCAAGAACTTCATCAGCTGCTCCATACAGAATGTGACTCAGGAGTAGAAACATAATGAAATAATAAGCCATTAATCACCTCAAAGAGGCTTCAGACTTGACAAATAATTAATCAAAATAATTTTTTTTCACCTTTTTTTTCTTTTTTCAAAATGAAGCTATCACATGGCAATAATGAACTTATTGGTCCTGTGGGCCTTGTCACCCATCTCGGTCCCCTCTAGCTTCCCAACCAGAGATGAGCCCACCGGAGAGGTGTTGTTGATCAGAGTGCTTTTGATTTGTAGCACCAAGTTTGAGTTCTAACAGTTCAACACAAACACAGTGTGACGATAAGTCAGTACATCAGTGTGTGCTGCAATCGGCTTAAACAGGAATGCCTCATTTTACATTGTGGACCACATACTGCATACTTTGATCTTAAGTGAGCTGGATCAGTGACACTCCCCTTTCTGTCAGTGTAAAGAATTTTACCTACACATTTAATCCCTGAGATATCTTACTATGAGTGCAATTTCAACAGTAATTCTTAGTTTTTAGCCTGAGAAAGAAATGCTGCTGTAGTAAATGAAAGAAATGAAAGACCCCTTTGGGCTTAAATTGTAAAAACTAAATATGTAAATTTACAGAGAAAGTTCTGATAGCTCTTTAGCTTCATGGCTCATTTTTATCCTTTTTTTTTTTTTGTTGGAAAGAGCCAAGAAACTTTTTATTCAGAGCAATTACTTTACCCATAGAAAGAAAAGAGTTAACAGCTAGTATGAAACAAAGATTAATTACTTTAATTCCTAAACCTGAAAAAGAGAAAAGACTTTTAAATAATTTAAGACCAATGACACTGCTAAATGCAGATTATAAAGTTCTTGCTGGAGCTACTGCTGCAAGATTAAAAAGAAGCATGTCATCAATAATTAGTGAAATGCAATCAAGTCTTTTGAAAGGACGATCTATACATAATAACATACGACTTATTTTAGATCTGCTTGACTACAGTGATTTATTTAATGAAGGTGATAGTATGTAGTGTATAGATGCATAGATATAGATGTATCTCTATATAGATATAGGTGGCAGTATGAAGGTTTCTATGGCCAAGCAGCTGTGTATCACTATTAAAATTTTCTGATAGCCTAGAACAGTGAGGCATCAGTGATAATTGCAGATTGATTGCTCTTGGTACAGCGGTGAAAGCTGGCTGCAGCAAAACGGGATGCGTCTCATCAGCTGCATGAAGAACTGATGCAAGATGAAGCTTCCCAGCACAGGAGAGTCCTCCGTCAAGACTGGAGTCACAAAGTGGAAGTCCTTTGGAGCCACGTCACTTTAAACAGTAACTGTCCAGCACCATGACCCACTTTTAGGCCTCCAAAGTGCCCAGGGTGTTTTCTCCATAAATAATCTTCAGAATTATTAAGTGAAAAAAAATAAAATAAACATGTACAAGAACTCTTAATGACTCAGGGAATTATCTGAGGGTCTTGGGATTGTCATTTTTGTCTAAATTAAAATTTCTAAGTGAGAAAGATGAGCCTCATCATAGCCAATATAATTAACTTTAGTGCAGCTACATTATGAAATGTTTGACTGGCAGTCAGGGCCACAGTCTCTGAGCTCCAAAATGTAATATTTCAAAAAATGTGAAAATTAAAAATTCTGCGTAGGAATGGCAATGATTAATGGACCAATAGAGCTGTCCCAGTTTGATTTTCAGTTACCTCAGGGTTTATTATCATCCAACATAACATTTTTTCTGCATCCTCCTCTATTCTTCTAAAATCAGTTTTTCAAACATGACATATGCATTTTCACCATGCATCCACATGTTTTTAATGCCTTTAGTGCCTTAATACAGTTATTTTTTAATAGACTGTCCAGTCTTTGCTAAAAACAACCTTTTTTAAAAAACAGGATTTTTTTTTTTGCCTGATTTCTCTACTTTTTCCTTAAGCGTGTGACTAATTTGCAAATAAAGGCATTTATTCAACTAGTGTGTGTATTTTCCATATATATATGTGTTTTGGTATGATGGAATTGTGCTGCGTGATTGATACTGGATAGGCATGGGTTCTTGGAAGATGTGTGGTAAATGAATTGCACTTATACAGCTCTCACATCCAGATGGCAGCACTGAGAGCAGTTGTCTTGCTCCGGGACACTGACTTGTGGACATAAGGAGGCGATCAATGTCAGACCACTCCATCAGACCCCTCAGACTCCCTATACATATATATATATATATATATATATATATATATATATATATATATATATATATATATATATAGCATTTTGCTGTGCATGAGACTTTTACATAATTATGAATGTAAAAAGGATAGCAAGTCCATGTTTCATATGTGCTCATGTGTGTATTCAATTTAGGTTGTCTTGACCGAATATGAGTTACAAAAGCCAATCAGGATAAATGTTGAACCTGTGAGGTGACGCAGATACATAAAATCAAGGAGTAAAATTAACTTAACATTGATGTGACTGTTGTTTTTAGAGAGAAGAGTACTTCATGTTCCTGTTTGTATTTACTGTCTGTGGCCCCAAAATAACTTTCCATACACTTTGCACATCTGGTTACAACATCTGTCATTTTCCACTAGTTTGAGTCTCTGAGGCCACTGAGGCCTCGGTCACACCCAATGACAGACAAAAGGGGAGAGGATGACGCAGATAAATGAACTGCATTCATCAGTGAAAGAAATTGTAGGCTGAAAGTCTGAGTGAAGGGAAAGAGATTTAACAATGCAGTGTTTTCACTGCATCAGTTACATGGTGTACTCTTCTGTCTTATCAGGGTCAAAAGACATGTGGCCAGTGATCAATTTCCCGAATGACGCTTTGTCACCGACATAAGATTCTTATCTTTTCACATCTGTGAAAATCCACCTCTGCACTTTAGCCTTGTGTCCACACAATGTGATCTTTGTGGTCTTTTGTAACAGGAACACCACATGAGGACACCTCAGCTGTCTGAGCAGCAGCTGCTGTTAACGCCATCTGTGAACACGCTGGCTCCCGACAGGAGTGTGAGAGAACCGATCATCCATGAAACACGCTCACGAGTATCCTACCTATACAGGGTTTTGGAGTACAGGGATTAATACTTCCTAGGTGACCCAGACGAGGTTTGAACAAGTGTCTTAAGTGTTGCTCAGTTTGAGGTCAGGTTAGGAATTAATTATAGGGCAATGCTGCTCCTACTCTATTCTTATCCTGACTGAAAATAATCCCACCATGTTTGGTCAAATCATTCTGAGCAGAGTTTCTACATTTCTATTGTCTGTTTTTCTCCCCCCATGCAGCAAGGTTTCAAATACTGCTGCCAAGCGAGCACAGTAAAAACCCACCAATAACAAAATGGTACAACACAGCACACACTCAGCCTTTGTAATGTCTCTCTGTACAGTTTTATTTACATGATACTATTCTGTTGTAATGCTGGATAGCAAGATTATATGTAATACATAAATATCAACACGGTTTGTTTTTTCTGTTTTTGTACAAATTTGCATATAACTAAGAATCAGAAAGGAAAAACTCAAACGGATACATACAATTATCTTTAAATGAAAAAACAAAAACCCACACATCCTTACGGGGGAGAAACAAATCACAAACATACATCGGTTTCAATGTGTCAGGCAGCCATGAAAACACACTGTTGCACAGGCATGTGCACCTGCACGCACGCACGCACACACACACACACACTTTTTCTATGGCGCTCTATAGCAGACACACAGAGACCAATAGCTGTTAGACAGATGAGAAGTTACATCTAATCTTGGTATCTATTATTTTTCATAAATCTAGCTCTGGCATGCTCCTGTAGTTCTGTAAACATGTGCTGATAAACTGGGTAGCTCCACAGTCAAAAGAATAAAAGGGGAGGAAACAACAAACCCACCTACCCACATACACACAAACACACCCACCCACACACACACTGTGCTCACATGAATGTTCTGTCAGCGCATTAAAAGAAAAAAAACAAAACAAAAAAGGTTCACATATCCTAACTCCATAAATGCACTGAATACATGTGCTAACATCAGTACAATGGAAGAGAAAAAAAAAGCTAATAAAACATAACAGATAATTGTCTCTCAGCAAATAAAACATTTGAAACTCTACGTTGAGTGACATTTCTGAAACACTAATGCAGATGAAGAGTGACTCATGCATTTATCCCATTCATTTATGCCCCTAAAATATGTGAAGTCTAAATTCACCCACCAGACCCACTGGGGAAGGGTGCCATCCTTCCTCTCAGATCACATGTTGGCTTGCACACAGCCCTGCACCACTTGGTGGAATTCCCTCAGCGCGCTAATTTGTTTGTACCCCGTCTAGCATAATACCTCCAAACAGCCTCATCACAATCAAACTCGAAGTGAACACAGGCGTGCTGATCGGAGGGGGTCACCGGCGAAGAACATCCTGATGATCAACTGCTCTACTGGGGTCGAAGCTGAAGATAAAGTAAAAGGGAAGACGATGTAGCTTAACGCAGCAGCTGTGAGGTAGGTAAAGCTAGGAAAGAAAACGACCCCGCCGCAAGCGTGCACGGTGGGAGTCGCTGACCGACTCCAGCGCCAATGGAGCACAGAACAAAAAGTTCAAAGGTAGAGGGACAACACTTGTATGGACTGTTTTTGTGTAGTCTGAATGCTTTTCAGAGATCGGCCAGTGTCTGACACATGGCAGCGCGTGTGAAATGGCTGTCTGCGGTTTGGCACAAAAATGGAGCCTGGTATGGGTGAGAGGAGCACAGCTTATCGTCGGACATTTAGCCTGGTCTGCTCTTGGTAAGACAATACATATTCTTAGAAAAACAAACAGGACTGAACAGCGGCAAAGTCACACCACAGAAAACAGGATAAAACAAACTAATGAATTAATCAAAAAAAAGGGAGAAAAGTGATCATTCGTGCATCTTCCTCAGACAGGATCTTGAACTTTTTTTCTCTTCTTTTTTCCATTATTTTAGGTTTTATTTGAGGTTGTAATTTTGTTAAATCAAGTCCATTCTGTTCTCATTTAGCCACTTTTTGCCGGTGCTCGTTTCAAAGGTTCGCACTCGTACTCCAGTCTTTGTCAATGATGTTTCGTTGTTGCTGCCACTGCTGTTCTGTCTGATTATATTCTCTGGATTTTGTCAGCCACCACCACGGGGTTCTCTTTACGGATCTTGGCAGCAGCCTCAGCCTTGTAATCATAGGGACAGTTGTGCTTGTCGGAGTACCGATGGATGCCACAGAACAGGTTCCCGCAGCGACAGTCGAACCCTGTAAGCACAAGGATCAAGGGAATAAAAAAGGTAGAACAGGAGGGTATAAGTGCACTGACAGAAATGTGTGCTGAATTGTGACCTCACCTGTAAGTCCCACTCTGTTGCGGCACATGAAGCACCTGTTCTTTTTAGGTTTGGGGGTGTCACTCTTACTTTCTTCACTGCTGGAAGAAGCTACAGGAGTAGGGCTAGAAGCAGCAGGTTGGCTTACAACTACACAGCAAGACAGACAATAGGAGAAAAAAAATTACTTTTAGTCATGCAAGCCTTAATTGTCATTATCCCTTAAATTCACAAAGCAGCAAACTCAGTGGCCTCAAAAATTTTGTCCAAAATAATAGTAATTAGTATTTTCCTTATCTCTAAATTGCCCCTCTTTGTTCTTGGCAGCAAAGAGTACACTATTCTGAGCAAGCCTCTGGTAGGCAACATTAAATCTGAGAGTGTCCTCTGGTGTGGAGGTATTTTTAAACAGGTTTATTTTTAGACACCCTCTCTTTCTTGAAGACCGTAAGAAAAACCAACAGTGGAGTTTTAAGGTATGCAGCGAAGCATCAAAAGAAAGCTGAGGATAGAGAAGGAACTTTAAAACAGTGTACACAGGAATGCATGCATATATTACCAGGTTCTAGGGGTTCAGGTTTGTCCTCTCTCGAGATGCTCATCTCTGTCATTTGTTGAGTCACAGGAAGAGATCCTTGAACAGTTCTGCAGGTTTAAACGGGGAGTGAGGTAGATCAGTCAGCAGCTCACTCATACAGTTTCAAGAAAAGTCACAGACAAACCTCAGACAGCTGATGACAGCAGATACTGACCTAGACATGTCTGGTGAAGGGGCAGGGGAGGCATCAACCTTTGCTAGACTGGCTTCTAGTCTCTGGATGGCTGAAGCTTCTGAGGTAGGACTAGCAGTTGAGCCTGTATGATCACAATGAAAATCAATTAAAAAGTCAAATAAATACAAAGTGATGTAGTGTGTATACCAAGATATAAGCTGAATAGCTGAAACTGCCTTCAGTAGTTTCAGGACTCTTTCTTTTCTAAAAGTGTATTCAAGCGAATCTCACTTCTCTTTTGTAATGTATTCTTCCTGTTTGAAAGTTCTAACAGGTTTTGCATCATGACAGAAACTTTAATGTTTGATCACAGAAGTGCTTAAAGGAATACTCTATAATCCTAACCCTGTCTTCCATTATCCACAGTAAAAAGAAAAAAAGTAGAGGCTGGGAAATAGAGAGAAATAGAGCCTATAACTATAAATATAATGGTTTAACGTTAATTTGTTTGTTTACATCAAAACCGACGTAATTGGTCTGTTGCAGTAACTCTTCTGTGAAAGGGAAGGAACGGACAAATCAAATGTGTGCGTGCTGTCGTACCCATGGGGCTGAGGGGGCTCATGCGGTCGCTGCTCTGCTGGCGTGTCAGGTGTTCCTTGTAGCATACAGAGCACATACCATTGGTTCTTGGGTTGCCATAGAAACCGCAGCCTGTGGCACAAAGCATGGGCACTGGGCTCTGGTTCGTCTCTTGAGCCATTGCTAAAAGAATGAGGGAGACAGAGTGAGAATGCTTATTAGACCGACAGGCGCACACAGAAAGCAGTTTTCTGCACCAACACATTGATGTGACAAATGCATTAAAAAAAAAAAAAAAAAAAAAAAGCTAAAATGTTTTCCTGGATGCATTTTTCCCTGCCAGTCTGGTTCCAGAGGAACTGGGTGCAGTATCAGCAGGGCTGACTGATAACACGGGTGTCATTTTATGTAAATTCAGCACATGCCGCGACTTGCCCTTTAGCCTGAATACAGTAATGAATGGGTCTCCGCAGGAAGTCAACAGAACAAACAACACTCACTGTGTTCTTTTCAACACCTTTGGCAGAAGCTCATATCTGCTCGGTCCCACAGCTTTGTTTACTGCCGTGTCACCTCTTCCCTCCAACCATCTCTTGTGGTGGTTCTGAGAACAACTGATATAGCTATTCCCAACATTTAAACCGCCATGCCTTTTTGTGGGCTTTCATATCAGCTGTTCTTCTTCCTCATACCAAATTCAGGCCCTTACTTCCCCCATCTAATTAAAAACAAAGCTCTGACTCACTCGCAGAATCTTGGTCACAAAAGAACATACACATCAGGTTAAATAATAATCTGTTCTTACTAAATGGCACAAGACTACAAGTGATAAACAAAGTAGGTCAGGAGTTTCACAGTGTTCCCCTCCCTACCCATGACTCTTGCCTTACAAGGCATTTCAAAACCTCCCTAGTCATTTCTCACCACACATACGCCCAGAAAACAAGCGTGCATGTGCGTAACTTGGCAAAACAAGTAGTCCTATGATGATGCTGCCTGTCTTTGTGCAACAGAGCAGGAAGCTGTGTAATGGGAGACGCTGACTTTGAGGCGATTAATCAAAAACAGCTACATGAATAGGACAGACTCACAGGAAGGCCTAGATTAGACAGGTAAGAAGAACTGTGCCTGCCAGCCCTGTCCAGGCTATTTTACAATCCAGCTGATCCTGTACTCCCCGACTTATTTATTTAAAGGTTTATTTACTTATTTTCATCAAAAAAAAAAAAAAATCCACACACCATCAACTACTGGCATATGTGGCAACAGTCTCATATTTCCTTTGTAAGCAACCTTTGCCCTGTTCTGCTGCAACACAGCAGCTGCTTGCTTGCGTTGGTGTGAAGCTCGTCTATATTCTGGTCACGGACACAAACAGGGCAGGCGAGCTCAGTGTTCCAGGAGAGGCTGGCAGTTGGTTCAGAACGTCCTGTCAGTTCATCCGAGGTGTCCTAAATAACAACCGCCATTAATTCTTGAGCTATCACCCCCCCCCCCCACAAAAGAAATTTCTCTACACCTGGATGTTATCACCAGTGTGTCGATAGAGGGTCTCCTTGGAAAAGCCCACAAAGACCTTCTTTCCCATTTGTGTCATGTGTCCAACTGCTGACTGCTGAAGAATGCCAGGCAGGAGTGAGCTAAAAGCTGGCAACTAATGTGCAGCTCGAAAGGAAAAACAAAGATATTGATTTAAATTGTGACTAAGGCACATCTGACAACACAAGATATGTATGCCCATAGCAGTTAACACATTAACTTTATAACACAAAGGAACAATAGGTCCAGCTGTTAGATAAACAGCAGGCATGGTAACCTAATATTTACCAAGTCCTCATAAGGAGGTAAAGCAGACATGGTCACACTGCATATTTGATAAGATTTAAACATTTCATAAACAAAGGGGGATCCTCCAGAGAAACATAAAGCATATGCTACTCATACTGAGGGTTATTACCCATTCACCTCAATCAATCCATAGCTAGAACACCATTTAACAGCAAAACATACACTTGCAAATTATTCCAGACAATGATGGAAAACGTTACTTTTCACACTGCACATGTAAAAACTGTAAAATACATCAGACAAGGAAATTCGGGGGCTTTCCAGCACAGAGCAGATCATCAGTCACGACCAATAAACCCAACTTCCTTTCACAAAGGATCCAAACCCTCACTGCAATTACATGTGAGAACTGGTCTGACTAGAAACTGTGCCAGTTGACATCTATGCGCTGTTCAGCCAAAGCTACAAATAAAAACAGGGGGAAAAAAAACAAAAACAAAAACGTATGGGTGATAAGCTCCAGCAAACAAAAGGGTAAACTGTGCTTATTTATCACCCGTAAGCTCAGCTCAAATTTCAGGCCCTGTTGGGCTTGAAAGTCCTGAGTCACACTGAAGGGCAGAGAAGAGGAAAGAAAAAGAATTGATCTGTTACACGCTGTAAAATATGCTCCTTTTTAAAGGACACGATGTTAAAAATAAATCATCCGAAGCTGTTGAGAAGGTAACAACACTGATGTTTTTTTTTCTGGAAACCCACAGTCTAGACAGTGTGGTATCGGCTCCCTTTGTTTCTTCTTTCCTCCTTTGTCTGCAATCTCCCTGCTTCCTGTTTAGACATCGTTTCGTAGCTCGCCCTAATCGCTGTATTTGCACTAAAACACAGTTTTCTGCGCGATTTAAGCGAGGATGTGAACAACCACGATTATATAATCGTACTTAAGCACTTAGAAAAAGACTCGGTGGTGCCACATAGCTCTCCACATCGAGCAAACCTCGTCTTATCCAAAGCTGCTGAAACTACTGCCAACATCGGCTAAAGTCGAACGAGGACTTCCTTTGATATTTTAGCAAAAGCTCTGTAGTAATTTCAAAGCAAAGTCTCTCGCTATACTTGCCTATTCGGCTTATGAATTTTCTATTTCTAGTCAGGAATTAGCTGGCTTTGGTGCCCCCATCCCCCAGCTCTCGGGACAAACAGAAAAATAGGCACAGCAACCAGCACTAGCTAGCTCCCTCCCTTGTTGTTTTTTCCTTCTCTGAAACAGACCAAGTCACGTTCGAAGGCTTGTGATACTTCTACTCAGGAGGAGGAGATGATGGTGATGGCAACTTTAACAAGGTAAAAGTAGGGAAAAAAGAAGCTTGTTTACCACACTCGAGCCATCACGCACACACCGCCTGACCTTTCAATCCACCGTTAAAGGTCGCCATCACCGAACTGTCACCTCTGCAAACACCCATCCTTTCGTCGTTTACCTCATTTAAGCTTGAGCTCACTTCAAAATTAATCCAAATTAATAAATAAAAATAATCCAAGACCATCACCTGCTAAAAATCGATGAAGTTTCTCGCGAGACGACGACGAGGGAAAAAAGTGGCCGTTAGTATGGGGCAACTGGAAAATGTCGATGGTTTCAGGTCCCGGTAAGGTCCTTTTCTCTTTTCTAACTTCGGTTATGCGGCGTCGTCGTCCTCAGTGCCAGACAGGTTTAGACGGGTTTAAGTCTCCCTTCCTCGGCCTCCTACCTTCCTTCCTCTCTCTCTTCCTCTCCCGTTCCTTCTGTGTGGATGTTTGTTTCCCTCTTTAGTAAGAGGAGTGGCGGATGATGTCACGGGTAAAACAACGTGCCGCCATTGGCTGCCCGCGGAGCCCTCGAGCTCTGTATGCATGGCTCTGCAAGAACAGGAGGGCGGTGAAAGTCGGTCTGCGCTTGCGCCACTTCATGACTGCGTTATTACACATGTATTCGTCATCCTCCTACAAGGACAACCATATTGAGTAATCCACCTAAATGATAGGATGAATGAATAATGGTGCTGACAATGAGTGAATTAAAACAAAAAGAATGTAGGCCTGCGATTTGATTAGCGGGGAATGCCTCTTTGTAGACGATCCTACACACCTGTCTGTTAGAGATGGCACTATTAGTGAAACAGCCTCGCCCCCTCCTACTACTCATAGGGCCTCTGATTATTTCTGTCAGAGGAACAACACAAGTACAAACTGTAAACATGTTTTTCAGGAGAAGAGCCAATCGTGAGGGATGGTTGATTTCTCAATATTTGGCTTAAAATTGCTAATGTCCCAGGTACAGATATTGATAGTGACCTTGAAGTAGTAGTATCAGTACTATTAGTATATTCACAACCCCCCTAATGAGGGCCTAGTGAACCCCTAGCCCATGATCTTCACCCTAATTTCAAATCAGAACCGTAACCATCAAACAGCTTTATTAAAATGTGGACAAAGCTAGAACATATTGTAAAACCGGTCCTCACAAAGATAGCTGCAGAAGAGAGTGCAAGCATTCCTCAAGGAAATTATAAGGCCAATGTTAGTTTCAGTAGAGAAACTAGATTGCAGCCACTGAAAGCACATAGGGTAAACTCTTAGTGGTATTTCTGGGAATTTATAAAAGTTTTAGTCACAAAACATTACTTTATTCTATATAAATACATAGCATTTTATACCAGAATTAGTCAAATGGTGGCATTGTTGGGAAGGTAATAGGCTATAGTATCAAGGTAACTGTGTAAAATACCAGTTAAATGAATATACTACAAATAGGAAACATTTTTGCAGATTTTTTGATGGCTCGTCAAATGTTTCATTGGGTGGGAGGTCTTGAATTGGCAGTCTCGCGCTCAGTATTTCTAAAAAAAATCTTTCCTGGTGGTGAAAATATTTATAGTGAAGCCAAATTCATGATGCAAATCTTGTGGGGTCTCTTTATTTTACTTTAACCCTTTGTCTTTACATTAATAGCCACTAGAGCATACAAGCCACAGGATTTGTTTTTGTGATACAAAAAAACCAAAACCAAAAAAAAAAACAACCCTATGCTCTCCATTCACTTGCAATGCGTCATACGGGCTGTGTACTTTGTCCTAAGGTCTAACAAGTCTCTACATATCCCCCACCCCCCACCCCACCTTGTCAGCATAACATCACACACATCCCCAGGCACTACGGTTCACTTTGAGCTGAAAAAACAAAACACCGGTGAAGTGGTGTGGTCTGGTGCGAGCTTGTGTTTGGAGGCACATGCTGTCATCTCTCAGTGAGTCGATTCGTGGAAACCTAGAAGGTTGCAACAGTCTGTTTGAGCCAGTTCAAACCAGAGTTATATGGAAAGTGAAAAATGGTGATAGCTAAGTGAAAGTAAAAGTGGCTGCTTCTGCTGATCTTCACCTGAATTTTTCAAGGGAAAGTCCCTCTCTCTCCTTCTTACACACACACACACATACACAGACACACACACACACACACACACACACACACATACATAGGGGCATTGCTGCTGAAATTGGTTTCATCACATAGAAATGAACAGAGGACAGCTTGTGGTCTGACCTACTTGTCTGTTATTAGCTTCCTGTGCTCTATTCATTTATGCATGCTTACCTATTTCCGTATTTAATATTCCATATTATCATGATGCATTTTAAGGGTAAAACATTTTACAAGACTGAAATGCTTTGTTTTTCTGATTGGGTGATTGGGAGAATTAAGCAACTGATCTCTAATCAGCATCATTACCAAAGGAATATACTGTATGCATGACAACAAACCACTGGGAAGAGGGCTTACATTATCTTAAAACAGCACTTTTGGACTAATAAGTGTCAGTTATTTTTGTATAAGTCAATGTGACTTGATATCCCCCTTTTCCTTTCTTTGGAGATTTTCATAAAGAGAAGCTCTGATGCCAGTAACTTCATTTATACTGCCTATAATGCACAGCCAGTGTATCAGAAAAGAGCCTTAAAAACCCAGTCTTCCTTCTCTATTTAAAGACTCACTGAAAAAGCTACCAGTTATAGTTTATATCACAGTTCACATATTACCACACAGGCACAAAACAGCACTTGTGGCAACTCAACAGACTGCATTTTTATGCTAATGGTCTTCTGTGTGTATATGCATGTGAGTAGCACTCTCCCTCTGTTGACATTAGCCCAAAAGCTTTTCGTATGTGAGTGAAGAAGGGAGGGATGGAAGACTGGGTTTACACTAAGGTCTTTGTGTGTGTGTGTATGTTGTGTTAATGTAGCCCTGCAGGGAGCAGAAAAGAAGGAGCATGTGCTGAAATGTATATCTATTCAGTGTGTGAAGGTTCACGGGTCTCAGTGAGAGGAGGGGGCAGCTGAGGAGAGAGTGGGAGGTGTTGAGTATCTTTACCCATCCCCCCTCGCTGTCATAGCTCAGCTTCTATATGTGTGTTTGTTGTAGGTGTATGTCACTTTCTCGTACATTACTCTGACATACACCTGAGGGGATGAGAGTAACAATGCTGCCATGGCAACAGATACCTACAGTTTTTGGGTGTCTTTTGTTATGTGTTTTATTGTGTTAGTGTGTGTGTGTGTGTGTGTGTGTAGGATGTGAGGATTACTTATGTGAATCTGGAGCAGCCCGTCTGCAGTTACTAGGCAGATATTGGTCGACCCGACACACACACACACACATGCACAGTTTGCCTGTGTTGGCGTCGGTGTGGTGAGACACTGTTGATAAAGGGGCTAGTGGTGGAAATGGCAGCTTATCCATTTACATAAGCTGTGTGTGGGGCTTGATAAGCTCTGACTAAAACCATTGGTTCAAAACTTGATCCCCCCACCCTGCTCTGTCTACATTCTGTTTCATGCACAGCCCCATGGGGGGGCAGCACTGTATATGTTGGTGTTTGTGTGGTCTACAGTAAATAAAAAGAAGCACTTTTCATGAACAGCATGTGCATGTGTGTGTGATATGGGGTGATCAGGGACAGATTTACTGTAAATTGTTGTTGCTGTAAATGTTTAGAAAACACCAGGTGATAGACTTTGGATGTAGAAAACACTTCCAGGAAGCAATAAAAGAGATCTGCAGAGAGAAAATTAAAGAGACATGAACGGACAACAAAACAGGCTCAAATCAATGACCATTCAGGGCTGCTGTACACCTCCTCAGAACCTCTCATGAATGTGCTTCTTGTTATTTGAGCAGAGGGAGGAGGTCCCCAAAAGTTTCCCACCACAGTCTCTCTATCTATCCCTCCTTCTTCTCTGCTGTTCGCACACAGGCCTCACTGTACCTAGGTATCTGGATAATTGTTGGATTGACATGTAGCGTGTGCATATACTTGTGCACACGTGGTTCACGTAAAAGGCCAACTGTGAGGTGTTGCATATGTATTTGAAAAAAATCTGTAGCCATTTGCAGTCCACTCTGTGTGGGTTTATCCTTCACAGCTGATATACGACACTCTATGTAAGACCACATGCCTGCATGTGTGTGTGTGTGTGTGTGCGCAGCAGATGTCCTGTGCTCTGTTCTCTGCTCCAGACTGGCTGGTCTTTGTTGCTGCTCCCTCGTGCAGACGGGCCTAGCCACGTGCTCCTCTGACTGCGAGGGCAAGCCACGCCTCCACCACTGTAATCTGTCAATTGCAGCAGCCAAGTCCCACCCATAAAAACACCCACAGTCTGCCAGGCTCTGCTTCTCTGTTTGATGACGCTGCTTTACTCACGCATGCTTACCATGTTCTCTTTTAGTCTCTCACTCACACCTACACACATCTGTTGCTGGGCCATGAGCATGATGTACAAATTTGACCAACCCACTTCCTCTATCTTTCTCCTATCTGTGTTAAACTATCTATTTTTCCCTTTTCCTACTTGCTTTTGTCATAGTGCAACGTGAAAGGCTTTTTCTAAAGCATTTATTTACATGTTGGGGCAATAGTCAAACCCCCTCTTCAGAAACACCTAGAAATGAAGGAAAAGAAGGAATTTAGTGAGACAGAAAAACAAGGCAGGAAAACATCTAGATGGGCAAGAAGTAAAGACCTGCTATTAATCCTGCCCAAAATTCCAACAGCAGTATTTAAAGAAGGCTGTTTTTCTAGTCTATACAACTAAAAATGAGTTTAACCTTTGCTCAAATGCAGTCAATCATCCCAGATAGTCTCTGGTGTAAACAGCCTATTGAAACTACACATCACACAGAGTGCATTAGCAATATTTAATGCCATGTGTCTGTTTGTATTGAGTGCCTCATTTTCAGTCCCTCTGGCAAAAATGTGTTTAAAGTCTGAGTCACACCTGGATTAACCTGCGCTGTCCTCTCAGAGCTCTTCTTTGTCTCTGACAAAAACAGCTAAGTCTTACCCTCAGGGCCAAAACTCCCTGCTGCTTTACATTTAGCGTCAACAGTTGTACAGCTGAGGTGATTAATGCTATAAAAAGTTCATCAGTAGCTTGTTATTATCACAGAAATGCAGGCAGGCTCTCTACAGAATATGTTTATGGAGTTGGTTTTTTTTACCCGTTGCAGCTAAAAAACAACTGTTTTCGGTGACATTTCCTTAATGTTGCTGATTGTTCTTCATGATAACTCCCGCTCCTTTGGAAAAAAAAAAAGAGATCTTTCTTTTTTGTGAACTCCTCACATTTATTTTTGGAAAGATACAGTACAGTGCCTGTAGACCTCACTACACATGCTTCCTCTAAGTCTATGCTGCTTTTCTGGCCTCTCTGGCCTGCATTAGGGGGCAGGGAGCTTGGCTACAGACATATTTTGTTACAGAACTGCTATTTGACTTATACAGTACATGCAGGCACTTTAGAGGGCTCAGTAGTCTTTTATCAAATGATGAATCACTGTCTAAGCCCTGCACACTGATAGCTATAAGTGCTGTTTCAAAATGTTTTCAAAAATGCACAGATAAACTGTACTTTGCACACACATCAACACACTCCTATTATTTCATGTTCAGATACCAATACATGCATTTTGCTGCATAATTGATATTATCCATTTTTCCCCCCAATGAACATGTCTCTTTTAGGATTTGTATCCATCCATCCATCCATCCATCCATCCATCCATCCATCCATTCTCTTCCGCATATCTTGGGGGTGGGGGGTGGGCGCTGGAGCCTATCCCAGCTATCATAGGGCGATAGGAAGGGTACACCCTGCACAGGTCGCCAGCCTGTCGCAGGGCTAACACAGAGATACAGACAACCATTCACACTCACATTCACACCTATGGGCAATTTAGAGTGACCAGTTAACCTAACCCCAGTAACTGCATGTCTTTGGACTGTGGGAGGAATCCGGAGTACCTGGAAGAAACCCACGCAGACACATTTTCTCCGAAAATGTCATCTATTTCTAGGTTACCACCACAAAGTCCCTGATGCTGTTTAAAAAAAAAGAAAAAAATGAATGGTGGTCTTATTTGTAGAGGCCTCTGAAGAGTCAAAGCTGTTCACACGTGCTAGGAAAAGCATGGTTACACAGTGGTAAGCAAAGCCATCTCATAGCAAAAAGGTGTGGGTTGCCTGGGGAGGTTGCAGAGGTGCTGAGGAGGAAGAGTGTGCTTTCACTTTTCAGCCACATAAAGGGGACACGTTTTTCTGTTTTTCAAGTCTTTCTTTTCATCAAACTGAAAACATTTCAGCCAAACATAGCAAAATCGTCCTTTAAATAGCTTTTTGACAAAGTTTTTGCTGGATTGGCAAACTCTAAGAGAAAATGGTTGCTAATCAGTTGATTTCAGTCTTAGATGGACAATATTTTGACATTTTCCATCCTGGTCTCTATTGGTTGCATTCAGGTCCTCTCAGTGTGGACAATGAGCCAAATCAAACTGCAAAAGCAACCCAATGCAGGATATTCTTCAATGGCCGTGTCAGTCACCTAATCGCAATCCAATAGAGCATGCTTGTCAGCTACTGAAGATAAAACTGCAGGCAGAAAGACCCATGAACAAGCAGCAGCTCAAGGCAGCTGCAGTAAATGTCCGGCAGAGCATTTCAAGTGCGGAAATACAGCATAAAATAAATCATCATATTTAATTCTATTATTTATTCCAATTACTTTTGAGCTTCCAAAAAGGGGACAGTATGCATAAAAATTTAATTCCTAAACAGATGATTTTTTAAGTCTCTCATCTTGACTTTTTTAAAATTTTAAATCCACTGTGATGGTGTACAGAGGCAAAATTACAAAAATGGGGCTATTATCCAAGTACTTAATGCCTAATATACCTAACTGTATATTGGTTGAAAGACTCAGGCAGTGGGTGAGTATTTGTAGAACGGCTTTCATGTCTGGCAGACAGGACTTTCTTGCTTGCATTCATAGTCACTCCTCAGCAAATGAATCTCTGTCCTGTGCCTGAGGCTGTATTCATTTGACTTCCTTCCTTTTGTGCAAATAATAAATAATCTTAAAGGTATCACCTACTATTGTGATGCAGAAGATGCTCAATTAGTCACCTTAGTCAAGCCTCAAAATGTTGAAACTGTGTGATTATTCATGTTAACCATATAAAACTATATAAAAAGAACATCTAAATACTGACACAAGAGGAGCTACACTGTTCTTTGAGCTTCAACAAGCATGTAAATTGTTTATTCACTCCTGTTTCTGCCAGCAGAGGAGTATTGCTAAATTCACACTCTGTACCCACAGATGAGCTAAATATGACTACATATGTGTTCATTAACTCTGGCCTCGATGATTGCAGTACCGCTGTCACCTGCCTTGGCAATGCATTGTCCAAATTCTGCTGCTAAGCTTTTGACTACATCATCCAGGAGGTCTCATGTAACACCAGTTTAGACTGGCTCCCCATTAAATTCACTATCCAGTCCAAGATGCTTTTCATTTGTTTGGGCCTTGTATGGATAAAGACCTCTGGTTACAAAGCAGCTGAACACAAATTTTGCCAGCTGTTTTGATGCCACTCTGCTCAAGTGGGCTTGACAACTTTCCTCACCTCGCCACTTCAGTGACTCCCTTATAGCTGTGTCTAACTTTAGCTTTAGAAACCTGATATCCTTCCTATTTTTATTTCCTTCACAAACACTCGAATTGATGCACATCCACACAAACATGGTGACATGTCTGTGACACTCTGGGGTTTTCTGCACATGGTCATTCACCGACACACATGCAGAAAACTAGTCACATAAAGATAAAACATAGCTTTACGTAGGCTGAGATCTGTCGCTCCATCTTTTCCTGCTGTGGCTTTGGAATCAGAGTAGACCAACACCACCCTCTACAGGTTTGTCAGCCTTAAACTCATTTCTCTGCATCACTCTGAAGTGTCGCATTTTTATGTATTATAAATTCACCCAATTGTTTTAGTCATTTGAGTACAATATGATTAATTTATATGTAATTTCTTTAAAATGAAAAATTCATTGTACATCAGATGTAATGGCCACATGGTTTCTTCTGCATAAGCCAGTTTATTCAAATGCAGATCTTTTCACCTTCTCCCCAATTCGAGAGGGAAAACTAAGGTCTAACAAGCAAACAAGCAAATGAAGAAACAAACAAAATATACTGATAGCTAAAATGTAATTTTTTGCTACTTTTGTGTAGCCAGAGAGGAGGCTCCAAACAGACTCAGTGGCTCTGAATTAGTCCAGAAACCAGACATACTGGAGTCAGAGAAAAATCTGCAAACCTCTTATATGCTCTTCAACAGCAAATCACAATAAAATTGGAAAGATCAGCTGTGACCTTTCCATTAGTTTAATATCAGGTATCTTTTTTGTTTTTATTTTGAACAGTTTTTTTCTTAAACCCTCACTTCTAAATAAGAGCCATTATTTTATCAATAAGAGCTCAGTTATGAGGCTGATCTTATTTATTTCAAACTGTTTGGCACATACAACACTTTTAATTTCTCTTTGAAGAACTACTTGGTCACAAATGACTATGTTTACATACTATGTTTAATACTACTTATTCACAAATAATGGGAATATACAGTACCAGTCAAAAGTTTAGATACCTTCGTGAGTGTAGGAAAACAGTTTTATCTAATTGCTGGTTATGCAAGCTTTTTGCACACAGAGAAAGCACAAGATAGCCATTGTTCTTATTTTCAGTTCTATAAGGTGAATGTGATTTTTTTAAACTTCAGTTTTTTACTTCTCAGTGAACCCTAAGAGCTCAATCATCTATAATTACACAGTGAAATCTGTCAAAGAGTACTGACCTCCACTCTGTCCTGCTGCTCTCATAACCCCCCCCCCTCTGCTTTTGTCTTTCCACCTGCATAGCGACAAGTACACGCTCATAAACATCCACATGCAGCCACATAAAGGAAGTCATAACTGTTTTGAATAATTGATTGCTAGTGAAATTGTGTGGCTCTAGGGTTTCCAGGCTATCAGTGTCCCTGTTTCGGGTCAGTGGGTGGCGAGGAAAAAGCAAACTTCTCATGCGAATTACTCATCATGTACCAGCCCCCTACACACAGACACACACGCACACGCACACACACACACACACACACACACACACACACACACACACACACACACACACACACACACACACACACACACACACACGCACATGCAGTTGCATCCTCATTTGAGGTGCAGAAGATGTAGAAGGAGAGAGACCAGCGAGACCACTGAAACAGTGCAGCTTCACTCTTTTTTCAGCTTGCATGACCTCTGGATGCTCGAGCAACTGTTGCAGGACCAGTAGAGTAAGATGCCTCGGGACAGTCTGATCATCTCTGAGAATGACAGTAAGAACATGACCATGCTTTTACATATTTTTGTGACTTTTTGTGGCAGCTGTGCATTACTTCTCTGTGGCTGGGGTGATACAGGTCAAATAGGTTTACTTATTTTCCGGAAGTAATGCAAATTTTTACTGAAAGGTTATCTTTATTAGGGAAAAACACTGATACTGGTAAATAATGATTATTTAAAAAGACCAAGAGCTTTTGGTCCCTGTGGTATTGTTATGATAAGTGATTTGAACCTATTTTGGACAAAATATCCATATTTATTGAGGTTTTTGTTCATTAATATAAAGTACAGTTACTTGATGTCTGCCTCTAATTAATAAAATAATTAAAATGCCAACTATTGCCCAACACAAAGATGTTTAATCACCCAGCTCTTGCCTCCTGTTCACTCTGCTGCATATTTGGGAGCTGGCCTCTTGCCCTTGGCTGTCTCCCCCATCCTTGTGGGCTTAGTCACCCCGTCTCCCTTCATTAAGCCATTGTTTGCCTCTTTTGTGCCCTTCTGCTGCACCCAGCCATAATGACCCATGTGCTGGCCACTCGCAGGTTACACTAAGGACACACATCAAAAGGCCGACTACATAAATATCTGTTCAGCCTGTCAGTGGTCCTCTTTGTTTTCCTCTTTTATCCCCCTTTACTGCACAATAGTTCTAGGTGCACAATGAGGTGGGTTAAGCAGCAATCTGGTTATGT